>MVGT01000555.1:0-30671 GCA_002174775.1 Macleaya cordata
TCCAGTGGTGAGTTGAGTTCTTCGGAGCCTCTGTAGATTTCTTTTCTTTCAACCGAAGTGAACCGAGACTCACTAGACTCTAACTCAAGTTACATTGACCATCTTGAGTTTCCCTTTGACACGAAATTCGACAAACATAAAACATGGACCTTTCAGATATGTTGGAACATCCAGTTGAATGCAGAGAGCTTGAATTGATTTTTGTGGTGCAATAATACCGTGATGTATATGGAGAGGTCCTAGGGTTACCACCTCACAGAGAGAGAACTCTGTTGGAGCTGGTTCCGGGCATAAAATCGATTGCTAAGGCACCTTATCGGATGGCTCCAATTGAGATGAAAGAGTTAAAGAACCAAATAGATCAATTATTGGCTCAGGGTTTCATTCGTCATAGTTCGTCACCTTGGGGGTGCACTTATTCTTTTGAATTAGATGAAGGTGAGTCTATGAGACTTTGTATAGACTACCGAGATGTGAGTAAGGTATAGGTTTGGGGTGAGCATATATCCTTTACCTAGGATAGAGACCTTAATTGTTTGGCTCAGAGGAGCTTGATAGTTTCTCATTTTGACGCAGGGTAATACAATCAACTTGATTCGGGAGCAGGACTTTTTGTGATTAGGTTCTGTATGAGAGAAGAATCTATAGAGATTTTCAGTAATGTTGATTGGGCTTATGAAGGCCTCAACATTTTTGGTAGACTGTGTTAGTCAGGCCTAATTTTAGAGATGTTGGATAAGGTTGTAAATACCTTTATAGTTGATTTCGTGATCAACTCTGAAATGCATGAGGATAGTGGGACCCATTGTGTTAGGTAATGTAAGCACTGAGTAAGTGCTAATGTTTTGCCAAAATTCGACAAATATGAAGTGTCCGGTATTGGAGTAACTGTGATAATCTCTCCAAACGATCGTGACTGAGGGTCATAACTTTTCTACTTGGGTCGGGAATTATTGACGGTCCATTGTGGAACTTTCTCCAGAGCACATTCTTCTAAGGCCCTTTTTGGCTAGGGAAAGTGTGGAGACGTTCGAGTGAGGAAATTAGTTTGAACAAACTTTCTATAACAGTACTCTTGTATGGTGTCACCATGTTCAAAAATCTTGTCGGAGGTGAACTTGGATGAGTGGTGGTTTCGAATGCAACACATCGGTGGTTATGGTGTGTCTTCTTGTAGATGACAACGTAGCTGTCATGCATAGGAATGCCGAAGGGATAAGATGAGAGTTTACTCGACTTATGATACCGCATAGGTAGTATTGATGTCCTCTTGTGTTTGGGGGCATTAGGTGATTAGTGAGGAGGTGTAGCTCACTACTGAAATCTCAAGGTTTGAATTCTCATAAGCAAGAATGACAACTTTAAACCATAGAGATGGTTTGGATTTTGAAGAACTGAAACTTCAAAGAGTCACATAGCATGGGATAGTCAACGTAGAAATTGATGTGTGGAATGGATAACCGGGAGTGTTCTGACTTTCGAGAAGGAATATCATCAGTAATCGTTAGAGATGGCGTCCAAGTATATATAAGATATGGATTCTTCGAACGGAAATTACGGTTATTGGATTGCTTATAGCTCAATTACACTTGTGAATTAGAATAAGAGTGACAGTGGATAGCTCCAAGGTTCAGGCTGTACTGGAGTGGCGGCAACCCACTACAGTGATATAGGTTCGAAGTTTCCTAGGATTGGCTGGTTACTACAGGTGATTTAACAAAGGATTTTCCAGTATGGCAGGTCCTTTGACGAGTCTCACTAAGAAGGACGTTTTATTTAAGTGGGATGCTAAGTGTGAGCAAGCGTTTCAAGAACTGAAGGCTAAATTGACGACAACCCCAGTTTTGATCATTCCAAAGAGTGGAGCTGGACTCGTGGTGCATACTGATGCATCGCATCAGGGACTGGGATGTGTTTTGATGCAGGAAGGACGAGTGGGTGCTTATGCATTGAGACAGTTGAGGACACATGAGCATAACCATCCGACTCATGACCTCAAGTTAGTAGCTGTAGTGTTTGCACTCAAGATATGGAGACACTACTTGATAGGTGAAAGGTTTGAGCTCTTTTCGGATCGTAAGAGTCTCAAATACTTGTTCTCAAAAAAAGAGCTGAACATGAGGCAGCGTAGATGATTGAAGCTACTGAAGAATTACAATTTTTAGTTGCAATATCATCCAGGAAATCCTAACGTAGTGGCAGATGCGTTGAGCAGGCAGCCTAGGGGTATAGTAGTCTCTATAATGGTCCAGCACTGGCGACTGTTGGAGGTAGCATCTGAGTATGACTTTGATTTGGCAACCCGCGAGCAGAGACAACTGTTGTTGGGTAGTGTGGTTATTCAACCTACTCTGGTGAGCAGAATCATTGGTGAGCAAGGAAACGACTAGTGGTTCCATGACAGAGTTACATGAGTTCAACGGGGAGAGATCACAGACATGACTATAGGGGATGAAGGTGGCTTGATGTTCAAGGGATGCTTGTGTGTTCCAGAGAAATCTGAACTGAGGAGGAACATCTTGAACGGGGCACATCGTAGTAAGTATACCATTCATCCGGGAGAGAACAAGGTCCTTTACCACTTAGTGGTGAGTTCCGGTGGCGAATTGAGTCCGATGGCGTGCTTTCTCTTCGAACTTCGATCTTCGATGACATGTGAGTTTGCACGAAGGATACAACCTAACTCTAACTCAAGCATGGACTTACAATTGAGTTCATCGTCTCACCATGAACATTGACAAATGCAAAGGGACCTTTCAATACTTTGTTTGATGTCAATTCGAGCATAATCTGTTCAGCTAAAGAACTATGGGAAAAACTAGACTAGAAATATGGTACTGAAAATGCAGGTTCAGGAAAATTTATTGTAGGCAGATTTTTTTATTACAAGATGGTGGATGATTGATGTGTACTTACCCAACTTGATGAACTACAAATTATTATCCACAAGATTCATACTGAAGGGATGTCGATAGATGAGAAATTTCAAGTAGCGACAACTATTCAGAGCTTGAGAAAGATCGAGAGAGATTACGTTACCTAAGTCTAAGGTTGCGAGCAAGGGGAACAAACTAGTTTCTCTCACTCAAAAGTAGAGATGAGTGCTTGATGTAAAGAAATTTTGAGAGAGTGGGAGAGAGAACGATGGGGTTAAGTTGTTTTGTAACAAAAAAAAAGGTTTCTCTCGGCGGACAAATTCGTCCCTATCAGTAAAAAATTCCCGCTTTAAATATTTTTATAGGAGAACCTATTTGGATTTAGGTTTCCTATAGAGAAAAGAGCTTTCTTACTAAAAGAAAGAGGTTCCAGAAAGGTAACTAGACGTCAAAAAACTAAATAAACATCTGTCAAGCACTTATAAAGTGAAAGACAAGTGTTCATCACTGATCGTCTAAGAACTTGACTTCTAACTTTAGCAAGTCTATAAATATAAGTGAAAACCTCTCATTTGAGGACATATAAGAAAAACTAGATGAGAACTAATCTCAAGTGATCTAGAGATCACAGAACTCTTCTGGTGTAATGCCCTTATTTTTGTGTAGGTTACTAATGTTGGGGGGTAGCCGCTCTGGATGAGGGCACCCTGTTAGAGTTTTAGTAGGTTTAGGGTTAGGTTAGTATTACTATAAACTAACCCTAACATTAACCCCTTTGTTTCCATCGATTTTTAGAGAGAAAGAGAGGGAGTGAGGGCTGGTCAGCTAGGGCAAGAGAGAGAGGGAGAGAGAGAAACTCTTGAAGGAGAACTCAGGGTCTTGTGAAGGAGAAATTTCAGATAATCAAGTTGTTGCAGAGCAGCTTCTTCTTCTTCTTCTTCTTCCTTGGGATTCAACTTCTTTGGTGCTTTGAGGCAAGTAGTAACTTGCTCTTTTGGTGTAGATTTAGGTTTTCTATGATGTTGGTATACTTTCTTAATGATTGAATGCATGAAAACCTAGATTTTATGTTGTTAATATGTTAACTACATAAATGAATGCAAGTAATCCACGATCATATGATGTGTGCATGTTTCTAATGGTTAGAATGTATGGACTCTATGAATAATTGATGGTTATATGATTCCCTAAAGTTGCAGGTGAGAAAAACCATGTTTCCTCGGAGTTTTGTTGAAGAACAAAACTCAGAATCGCGAGAAATCCCAGAGGGTATCGATACCCATATAGAGGGTATCGATACCAGCAGTCAGATGGGGCAAGTATCGATACCCCCTGTAACGAACCAAAGGGGGTATCGAGAAATCCCAGAGGGTATCGATATCTATATAGAGGGTGTTAAAATAATTATGTCTAGGACTAAATAATGAGTTTTTATTTGGAATATAATTTGAAGAATCGAACCATACGAATGGATGGATCTCGAAAAGTTATTCAATTTCGACTACTCAGGCCCAAAAATCGGACACTAAATGATCCCAAATCAATGTCCGGAACACGATTTTGACAAGTACCGAAGGTACCCGCGATTTTGACATTGATTTTGACCAATTAAACTTTATTTAATTGTGTATACATACTATATATATGTATGGGTGATGTATTAATAAGTAACCTTATAAATTATTCTTTTATATACACATAATTTGTTGTATGTGCTTATACCTTAGTATAACCCAAGTACTTATTCTTTTTTTTATTATTATTATTTTAGCTTTTCTATTTTTTTTCCCGCCGCCCTTGCTAGTTTTTATAGGAAAGAGAGAGAGAAATCTCTCTTATACCATACAGTTGAGAGACGGGACAGAGGGAGAGACGGTGAGAAGAGAAGAGAAGGAGGAGAAGAAGAAGAAGAAGAAGAGAGAGAGAGAAAGAGAGAAAAAGATGATGATGATGATGGGCCGATTGGGAGATCGTAGGAACCCTATAATTTGTTGATTGAGGTATAAATTTGAAACCCTAGCTTTTCATTTTATTTGTAATTAGATGCTTTATGTTGTTAGTCTTTAGTTTTCAATTTTAGGGTTGATTTTATTAATAGTTTAAGGTTTGATTAGACCTTTCAAACCCTTAATTGATGAAATTGATAAGTGGGAGGGTTAATTTTGACCCAAATTTATTGTTTTGGGTTAGATTGTAGGATTTTGAAGTCTAAATCAGTTGAAGATGAATTTTCTATTTAGCTTTGTGGTTAAGGTAAGAAATCCAACCATTAATTCCTTGTTCAAGTTGAATTGTTATATTTGGTTAGGAGTTTGTGAAGAAAATCATGGAATTTGATGTTGGAAAATATTTTGATGATGTAAAATGAGGGCTTTTAATTAAAGTGTTTGAGTACAAGAAGATATTTAGAGCAAATTGGGTTTGTAATCCTAAAGCCCTTATTTGATTTGATAAGGACCTAGTTTGGGAATTATTTGAAGAACTTGAGATTGATTTGATTTTGTGGTTAACCCCTAAGTGAACTAAATTTGTTAGTGTTGGCAAATTCAAAATTGAATTTTAGGTTCAATGATTTTGAGGTATTTAGTTTCTTCTTATTAATTTTAAAAGAGGATGACTAAAGAGACTTGGACCCTTGTAGTGATTGTTTAGGTTAGAATTTAGATTCCTAGACTATTCTATATGAAATTAGTATGAATTGAATTGAGTTTTGAAAGTGAATTAAATGTGTTGTTATAGTTGGGAATGTGTAGTAATACCAGTACACTAATTGGAGGAAATTAATGCAGTAAAGAGTTAGCCTTGCGGGATTTGAGGTAGGAACTTATAAATACTCTCTTATAGCCATTAAAGTACTTTCAATGTTTTTAATAGGGTTTAGATTTGTAAATTAAAAATAATTATTTTGTAAAGCATGCATGATTTATTTATGATGTCATATTGATGTGAAAATGATTCTCCAAAAGTATAGTTTTTCATAGTGATGTAAAACTGTAATAATTAGTATATATGAATGGATTATATACATGTATATAGATGATTTTTCTTACATATAATTAAATAAAGGGTTAATTTAGTTTACCCCCCAGAATAATTGGCCAATCGGACTTACCCCCCTCAAAGATCAGATATTGAACTTACCCCCTCAAACTCACGGTTTCCGTGATTCTGCCGTTAGAAGGCACACGTGCGTCTCGCACGCTCCATTTTTGAGGGGGGTAAGTCCGATTAGCCAATTATTCTGGGGGGTAAACTAAATTATCCCAAAAAAAAATGGTGCAGAGTAGAAATTAACCTTGAGAGAGACACCAAAATGGAGAGATGGGTGATGGTGGGGAGGAATCACCATTGTTTGTCGAACTTGGGCTTTTAGTGATGGAAATAGTTCAATTCTCTTCAAATCCCACCTGGTGTCTTTGATGAGAGGGTCTTTCAGGTTCGTCCTTGTAAATTAGAAAAATTGGTTAATATTTTTATCTTTTATATATGGTCAATTATAGTGAAGTTCTCTTAAATTTTAAAGCTTTTGTCTAGATTTAATCAATTCATTAATGTCATTGGAAAGAACCTAATACAGAGAAGGAAGAGCAGTAGATCTCATTCTCTGAAAATTTATGACGAATTTGAGGATGGAGAAGATGAAGTGGTGGTGAAGGAGTAGAAGTAATTAAGAATTCTGATAAAAAAGTAATTAAGAATTCTGATTAATCAAATCCCTAAACACCAACATCCATCTCTCCATTTTGGTTTTTCTCTCAGGGTTAATTTATACTCTGCACCATTTTTTTGGGATAATTTAGTTTACCCCCTAGAATAATTGGCTAATCGGACTTACCCCCTAAAAAATGGAGCGTGTGAGACGCACGTTTGCCTTCTAACAGCAGAATCATGGAAACCGTGAGTTTGAGGGGGTAAGTTCAATATCTGATCTTTGAGGGGGGTAAGTCTGATTGGCCAATTATTCTGGAGGGGGTAAACTAAATTAACCCTTAAATAAACTATATTTTCCAAAGAATGGAGACTTAATCGTTATCGAGCTTTTGGGATGGGTATATTTTCAAAAACCAAATGGATTTTTGGGGTTCTTATAATATAAATATTTTACTCCCTTCCATCTGTTGGGAGAAGTAGTTATTTTGAGATGATGTGTGGGATGGAGGTTCCCAGTTGTTAGTATGTGTTGGTGATTCCCTAGGTTATATATGTTATGCTGGGCTTTCCACCGGCTATGATTATTACCGGCTTTCCTCGGATTATATTATTACTACCAGCTTTCTCCGGATTATGATATTACTACCAGCTTTCCCCGGATTATGTAATTATTAGATGGGAGATCACAACATATGCATGGTTGTTAGTTTTTATAGGAAAAAGTATTTTCTGTTACTAAAACTTATACTACTATATTATGTATCTTTTGGTGATCCGAAAATGGACTTGTAATGCCTACACGAACAAATCATTAAAGTTTTCCTAAAAATAATGATTTGTTTCGTATTTTCATTATGTTTTCCTGTCTCATAACAGGAATGGGACTCTAATGATATAGCAAAATTATTGAAATCTAGGTTATTCTATTTCTCTTTTTGGAAAGACTTGTTTGGATAGGTACATGTATGATTCTACAAATATTGAGGTTACATGCTGCCTAGATTAGGCAAAGAGTTGAGGAGTGAAACAACTCCTGGATTATTTTAATGACCATTAAAATGTCTGCACGAGTCAAATGGCTGACCACCGCAACAACGGCTATATCGGCAAATTATGGTCAAGGGTCCACCTGAACCCAAATCATGAGCCAGCGTGCTTCTCACAAAAACTGATAAATCAGTCGCTTTGTCGGAAATCAGGAATTAACGATGGGGTTCCACATCGGTTAAGTTGGAACATGATTTGCTCACTGACTAGGAGCTGAAACTTCTAGTCGTGGCCTCTTCACTCCAAGATGATTACACTACGCAGTATTATGATGGTGATATGTTGTTAGTTTATATTTACTTATATGGATAAGTGAATGGTTATCGGTTTATGTTGTAGAACAAGTACCAACTACTTTTACATTACTGTATTATGATTTCTCAATTTTCTTTTAAAACCTGCATTGTTTGAAATTTATGTTAGTGACTATTTGTTAGTATTATAAGTTTTTTACTGGGCTTTTTGCTCAGATCCAGGAGATATTACTGCTGAGGGAAACGAGGATACAGGAGAGGATTGGTCGGACTATATCTATATCCATTGAGGAGATCGATATAGGGAGTATGCCAACGATAGCTTTCTTACACTTAAAGTGTTGTATTTTAGCCTTTTTTAGGTGCATGTTATCTTACTTGTTTTGTATATATTTTCTTAACATATGTATATAAGATAAACACACTTATGTATATTATATCACTTAACTCAGGTTATCTATGTATATTATTATGTGAGGCATCATTTTAGAATTGTGGTTTGAATCCAGCCTAGTAGATGACTAGGTATTATTATTTTGATGAAGTAAGGTAGACTAGTCTTGATGAGATGATATGACTATCGTAGATGATTGGAATGATTTTGAAATATTATTTGTGGATAAATCATCTCTTCTACAGGTTTATGATAGGTTTCAGATCCTAAAAATACAGGGGAAACTCTGGTGAATTTTCTGTTGGGCTTATCCATATTTTGAGGTGATTAAAATTTTCTCGAGCTAGATTAGTTTAACTCTGATTTAGGTTCATAAACCTTGTTTAGGTTTGTTTAGTACTAATTAATCACCTTGTATAGTTAACCTAATGCATCGAGATATGATTCAATCTCTTAGAGATTTGAGTTTCGAATTAGGGCGTTACAGACATGGTATCAGAGCACTAGTATTAGATCCGAACTGGGAAGTAAAAGACATTAATATAAAAAAATTTATAAAGATTAAAAGACATATTATTGTTATTTTCATGATTTTCTCTATGTATATTAATATATTTCTATATTTTTTTTGAGGATGTGTCTTTTATAGGAGGTAGATTATGGAGATGTTTGGAGAAGTTACTTCAAATCGAAGTTCGGAGAATGATAAAATGGACAGAATGATGGCAATGATTGAACAAGTGGCAAAAAGTCCATCAGAATTGAGGACCCAAGCTATTGATATCTCAGATAGGCAAGCACGACTTGAGGTAGTACCGCAGTCACCACAACAAGTTGAACCTCCAATCCAAAATCCAGTACATCCACAGATTCCACTTGTTGTTCAGAGAGAGGAAGTAATGTTTGAACCTGTAAACCATCAAATTGGGAAGTTACTGGCAGAGTTCAACAAATTGCCTCCAACATCATTCGGAGGATCTTCTGATCCAAATGCTGCAGAAAATTGGCTACTTGATATGGATTCTATTTTAGAACCAATGGAGTGCAATATTTTTCAGCGTGTGATGCTAGTCACTTTTATGCTTCGAGGTACAACCAAGATATGGTGGAGGTCACTAGTGAAAGATGTTCAAAATGAGCCACTTGATTGGGCAAGATTTCAGGAGCTATTTTTAGAAAAGTATGTGACTGAGAGTGCTTTATGAATCTGGTATAAGGGAATCTTACTGTGAGTGAGTATGAGGAGAGGTTTACAACTTTATCTCGATATGGTCCAGAACAAATCTCCACAGATATGACCAAAGCCAAGAAGTTTATTCGAGGCCTTAAAATATATATTAGGGGAAGGTTGGCTCCATTCCAGATCCGTTCATATATTGAAGCAGTTAGTAAAGCTTTGAGTATTGAAAGAGAAGATGAGGACATACAAGTGACTAGACAATTTCCTCAACAATTCTAGGTAAGACAGGATCCCAATAAGAGATAGGTAGTTCCAACTTCTTCTGGACAGTTGAGTTACAGACCCACTAGGCAGCAATGGCAAGCGGTGCGACCAGTAATTTTGCAACTAGGCCAACAGGCTACGAGACTACCTGCACCTGCACAGAATAATCAGTTTGTACCTAGAAGAGTACAACCATCACCTGTAAGACCTCAAGGACAGGTAGTTAGACCACAGGGACAGATAATTCGACTGCAACAAGTACAACAACCAGGGAAAGCAAATTCAAGTCAGATCAAGTGTTTTAACTATAATGAGATGGGTCACATAAAGAGGCAGTGCCCGAAACTACCAAGACATATGGGATTTTCAGCACCACAGACACAGGGACACTTTACACTATTGTTACAGAAGATACACCTGTAGAAGAAACGCCACAGGAGGATGCTTTACTTTATGCTATGACACAGGAAGATGCATCTGCTTCAGTAGTGGAAGGTACAATTTCCTTATTCCGTCATTCAGTTCATGTTTTAATTGATTCTGGATCTACACATTCTTTTATTGTTACACGCATGGTAGAAATACTTGGATTGATAATGATAGAGGCCGGAAAGAAATTATCATTATGTACACCATTGGGAGGTAAGACTATACCTTTTAGAGTTTGTCAATCGTGCATAGTGAATGTTGATAACCAAAAGATGAAGGCAGATTTGGTAGTATTAGATCTAAAAGATTTTGATGTCATTCTTGGTATGGATTGGTTAGCTGCATATCACGCTCATGTGGATTGTTATGCAAAAACAGTCACATTTCAAATACTAGGAAAACCGATATTTACTTTTATCGGTTTTAATCAATGAAGATAAAAAGAGCAGGTAGTGAAGATGAAATTGGGTTGTTAGCTAATATTAAAGAAGATGAACGACCAGCATTGTCTCTTGATACAATTTCAATTGCTAAGGAGTTTGAAGATGTATTTCCAGAAGTATTACCAGGGTTACCTCCAAAGAGAGAGAGATTTTTCTATCAATCTTTTGCCAGGTACTTCTCCTATCTCAATTAGATCTTATCGAATGGCTCCATTAGAAACAAAAGAGTTGAAGTCTTAAATAGATGAATTGAAAGAATTGGGATTCATTCGACAAAGTTTTTCACCGTGGGGGGCTCCAGTTTTATTTGTTAAGAAGAAAGATGGATCATTCAGGTTGTGTATTGATTATCGACAGTTAAATAAGGTGACTATCAAGAACAAATACCCTCTTCCAAGAATTGATGATTTATTTGATCAATTAAGAGGAGCTAATTATTTTTCAAAGATAGACCTTAGATCTGGATATCATCAGTTGAGGATAAGAGAGGAAGACATTGAAAAGACAGCTTTTCGAACATGTTTGGGACATTTTGAATATCTAGTGATGCCATTTGGTTTGACAAATGCTCCAGCTGCATTTAAAAATTTGATGCATAGAATATTCTGAAAGTATCTAGATCAATTTGTCATAGTGTTCATTGATGATATTCTGATTTACTCTAAGACTCAAGATGATCATGAAGAATATTTGAGAATTATTCTCCAAACTTTACGTGATCATAAACTTTATCGTAAATTCAGCAAATGTGAATTTTGGTTGAGTGAAGTAAAATTCTTTGGACATGTTGTATCAAGGAATGGAATTTCTGTGGACCCTTCTAAAGTATAAACTGTTCTAAATTGGCAGCGCCCTAAATCAGTGACTGAAATACGGAGTTTCTTGGGACTTGCATGTTGTTATCGTCGATTTGTTCAGGGATTTTCTAGTATGGCATCGTCACTGACACGGTTAACTCAGAAGGGTGTTAAATTTATGTGGTCTGATCAATGTGAATCTGCTTTTCAGGAGTTAAAGACTCGTCTAACTACAACACCTGTGTTAACAGTACCAACACTTGGAGAAGAGTATGTTATTTATACTGATGCATCTCGAATAGGACTTGGGTGTGTTTTAATGCAGAATGGTCACGTTATTGCTTATGCATCAAGACAATCAAAGAATCACGAGAAGAATTATCCAACGCATGATCTGGAATTAGCTGCAATTATTTTTGCTTTGATGATATGGAGATATTATTTGTACGGGGAGAAATTTGAACTTTACTCAGATCACAAAAGTCTCAAATATTTATTCTCTCAAAAGGAACTTAACATGAGACAAAGACGTTGGATGGAGTACTTAAATGATTATGACTTCACACTACATTATCACCCAGGTAAAGCAAATATAGTTGCAGATGCACTTAGTCGTAAAAAAGAAAGTATTCTTGCTCACATGATGGTAAAAGAATAGTTGTTATTAAATACAGCTACATCATATAATTTGAATCCAATGAATAAAGACGGGTACAATGGTTATATGGCCTAGGTGCAACTTGAGCCTACTTTAATATATAGAATTATTAAAGCACAATCGGAAAGCAGGGAAATTTTTAGGTACAAAGAAAAGGCTGCAGATACTGATAACGCTAATTGGAAGTTACATGCAGATAATAGTCTTCAGTTTAGGAATCGACTTTGGATACCTAAAAATGTACAATTGAGGAAAGACATTTTAGATGAAGCTCATCGATCTCATTATACTATTCATCCTGGTAGCGCATAAGGATCTTCACATAAATTTTTGGTGGCCAGGAATGAAAAAGAATGTAGCTCAATGTGTGAAAAAATGTTTAACTTGTCAACAAGTAAAGGCTGAACATCGGAAGCCACCTGGTCTACTCCGACCTTTACCAGTTCCAGGATGGAAGTGGGAACATGTAACGATGGATTTTGTTTCTGGTTTACCAAGAACTAGCGAAGGTATAGATTCGGTGTGGGTCATTGTGGATAGATTGACAAAAATTGCTCATTTTATACCAGTCAAAATTTCTTATTCTGTTGAAAAGTTAGTATGGTTATATATTTCAGAGATAGTGAGACTACATGGTGTGCCATTGACTATAGTATCTGATAGAGGTACACAGTTTACATCTGAATTTTGGAAAAGCTTACACAAAGCCTATGGGACTAATCTTAATCTCAGCTCAGCTTTTCATCTACAGACAGATGGGCAATTAGAACGAGTAATTCAGATATTAGAAGACATGTTGAGAGCTCATATGCTTGATTTTCAAGGTAGTTGGAAAAGACACTTACCTCTAGGTGAATTTGCATACAATAATAGCTATCAAGCAAGCATCGGAATGGCACCATTTGAAGCTTTGTATGGAAGACCTTGTAGATCACCAATTTGTTGGACAAAAGTTAGAGATAACCTTTTAACTGGACCAGAAATAGTTGCAGAAACTACAGAGAATATTATAATCATTCGGGAAAGATTACGGGCTGCATAAAGTAGGCAAAAAAGCTATGCAGATCATTGTCGACGTCCACTTCAATTTAAAGTGGGCGAATTTGTGTTCCTTAGAGTGTCTCCAAAGAAAGGCATCTCTAGATTCGGATTGAAAAGAAAACTTGCACCAAGGTTTATTGGGCCATTTCAGATTATAGAAAATATTGGATTAGTAGCATATAGACTTGAATTGCCTGCACGTT
Organism: Macleaya cordata; assembly: GCA_002174775.1. Classification (NCBI taxonomy): domain Eukaryota; kingdom Viridiplantae; phylum Streptophyta; class Magnoliopsida; order Ranunculales; family Papaveraceae; genus Macleaya; species Macleaya cordata. The sequence continues at coordinate 13,238 of MVGT01000555.1, forward strand.
TAGGGCAAATTCATGATGTATTTCATGTATCTATTGTACGAAAGTATGAACTCTCATGTAATTGATTGACAATCTTTGCAAGTGGATGAAGATGCTTCCTATGAAGAAGGACCTATGCAAATTTTAGATCGAAGAAAAAATATACTGAGAAATAAAGTCATCCCTTTAATTAAAGTCTTATGGCGGCGTCATAATACAGAAGAAGCAACGTGGGAGAAAGAATCTGATATGCTAGCTCAATATCCAGATCTCTTCAATTGAGGTACATTTTTAATTTCGAGGACGAAATTCTTATGAGGGGAGAATGTAACGACCCAAAATAATTTTGTTGACTTTGGTGACTCAAGTCGAGTCGAGATCAATGCTTCAATCGTGGAACATATTAGGTGTTAAAATAATTAAGTCTAGGACTAAATTATGAGTTTTTATTCGGAGCATAATTTGAAGAATCAAACCAAACGAATGGATAGATCTCGAAAAGTTATTCAATTTCGACTACTCACACGCAAAAATCGGACACTAAATGATCCCAAATCAAGGCCCAGAACACGATTTTGACCAGTACCGAAGGTACCCGCGATTTTGACCAATTAAACTTTATTTAGTTGTGTATATATACTATATATATGTATGGGTGATGTATTAATAAGTAACCTTATAAATTATTCTTTATATACATATAATTTGTTGTATGTGCTTATACCTTAGTATAACCCAAGTAATTATTCTTTATTATTATTATTATTATTATTATTATTATTTTAGCTTTTTTTTTCCCGCTGCCCTTGCTAGTTTTTATAGGAAAGAGAGGGAGAGACGATGAGAAGAGAAAGAGGAGAAGAAGAACGAGAGAGAGAGAGAGAGAGAGGAAGAAGATGATGATGATGATGATGATGATAGGCCGATTGGGAGATCGTAGGAACCCTATAATTTGTTGATTGAGGTATAAATTTGAAACCCTAGCTTTTCATTTTGTTTGTAATTAGATGCTTTATGTTGTTAGTCTTTAGTTTTCAATTTTAGGGTTGATTTTGTTAATAGTTTAAGGTTTGATTAGACCTTTCAAACCCTTAATTGATGAAATTGATAAGTGGGAGGGTTGATTTTGACCCAAATTTATTGTTTTAGGTTAGATTGTAGGATTTGGAGGTCTAAATCAGTTGAACATGAATTTTCTATTTGGCTTTGTCGTTAAGGTAAGAAATCCAACCATTAATTCCTTGTTCAAGTTGCATTGTTATATTAGGTTAGGAGTTTGTGAAGAAAATCATGGAATTTGATGTTGGAAAATATTTCGATGATGTAAAATGAGGGCTTTTAATTAAAGTGTTTGAGTACAAGAGGATATTTAGAGCAAATTGGGTTTGTAATCCTAAAGCCCTTATTTGATTTGATAAGGACCTAGTTTGGGAATTATTTGAAGAACTTGAGATTGATTTGATTTTGTGGTTAAATAATAGTGAACTAAATTTGTTAGTGCTGGCAACTTCAAAATTGAATTTTAGGTTCAATGATTTTGAGGTATTTGGTTTCCTCTTATTAATGGTAAAAGAGGATGACTAAAGAGACTTGGACCCTTGTAGTGATTGTTTAGGTTAGAATTTAGATTCCTAGGCTATTTTATATGAAATTAGTATGAATTGAATTGAGTTTTGAAAGTGAATTAAATGTGTTGTTACAGTTGGGAGTGTGTACTAATACCAGTACACTAATTGGAGGAAATTAATGCAGTAAAGAGTTAGCCTTGCAGGATTTGAGGTATAGTTTTTCATAGTGATGTAAAACAGTAATAGTTATTTTTTAAAATAACTAGATTTCTAATAATTAGTATATATGAATGGATTATATACATATATATAGATGATTTTTCTTACATATAATTAAATAAACTATATTTTCCAAAGAATCGAGACTTAATAGTTATCGAGCTTTTGGGATGGGTATATTTTCAAAAACCAAATGGATTTTTGGGGTTCTTATAATATAAATATTTTACTTCCTTCCATCTATTGGGAGAAGTAGTTATTTTGAGATGATGTGTGGGATGGAGGTTCCCAATTGTTGGTATATGTTGGTGATTCCCTAGGTTATTTATGTTATGCTGGGCTTTCCACCGGCTATGATTATTATTGGCTTTCCCCGGATTATATTATTACTACCGGCTTTCCCCGGATTATATTATTACTACCGGCTTTCCCCGAATTATAATATTACTACCAGCTTTCCCCAGATTATGTAATTATTGGATGGGAGATCACAACATATGCATGGTTGTTAGTTTTTATTGGAAAAAGTATTTTCTATTACTAAAATTTATACTACTATATTATGTATCTTTTGGTGATCCAAAAATGGACTTGTAATGCCTACACGAACAAATCATTGAAGTTTTCCTAAAAATAATGATTTATTCCGTATTTTCATTATGTTTTCCTGTCTCATGACAGGAATGGGACTCTCATGATATAGGAAAAATATTGAAATCTAGGTTATTCTATTTCTCTTTTTGGAAAGCCTTGTTTGGATAGGTACGTATATGATTCTAAAAATGGTGAGGTTACATGCTGCCTAGATTAGGCGAAGACTTGAGGAGCGTAACAACTCCTGGATTATTTTAATGATCATTAAATGTCTGCACGAGTCAAACGGCTGACCACCGCGACAACGGCTACATCGGCAAATTATGGTCAAGGGTCCACCTGAACCCAAATCATGAGCCAGCGTGCTTCTCACAAAAACTGATAAATCAGTCACTCGGTCGAAAATCAGGAATTAACGATGGGGTTCCACATCGGTTAAGTTGGAACATGATTTGCTCACTGACTAGGAGCTGAAACATCTAGTCATGGCCTCTTCACTCTAAGATGATTACACTGCGTAGTATTATGATGGTGATATGTTGTTAGTTTATATTTACTTATATGGGTAAGTGAATGGTTATCGGTTTATGTTGTAGAACAAGTACCAACTACTTTTACATTACTGTATTTGATTTCTCAATTTTCTTTTAAAACCTGCATTGTTTTAAATTCATGTTAGTGACTATTTGTTAGTATTATAAGTTTCTTACTGGGCTTTTTGCTCAGATCCAGGAGATATTACTGCTGAGGGAAACGAGGATACAGGAGAGGATTGGTCAGACTATATCTGTATCCATTGATGAGATCGATATAGGGAGTATGCCTATGATAGCTTTCTTACACTGGAAGTGTAACGCCCCGTACCCCAGAATAAGGGACATTACCATCAGTCTACAACGAGACTCAAATCCGGCAGAGTCTCCCCTATAAACTGGACCTTTCGTCACCTAATAGACACAATGCATACAAAAAAAATTATACGCAGCGGAAGTAAAGAAACTAAAGGTATGCACAAAAATTGCCACCCATTTTTTTTCTCAACTCAACTGAAATCCCAACGATGTAGGACCAGGAGGAACCTGCAATTAACTACGACATTCAATCTTTCATTTAACATGGATATAATTGTGATATGATATATAGTTACGTTTGTTGTTTCCTGTCAAAATATATATAGTGAGAGAAGATAAAGTAGGAGTTGTAAACATATGATAGAAGTGAAATAAGGCTCACAACTGAGCCATAAAGCGTAAGTCTCAAAAAAAGGATTAGAAATAGCAACACGCCCACTGTGACTGAAGAGAGGGAAACCTACGTCAAACCCAAACACAAGGAATCCCTCGCCAAGAAAACCTCGTCACAGCACCACTAAGGATCCTATCTCGATCCTCAAATGTCAACTATAAAACTACGAAAATAATTAGGTGAAAAACTCAGTAGGTAGATCAACCATCCTAATATCATCACATGCAGCGATTAATCCGATAACATCTCGAAAGCATTTGTAAAAGCAATGCATATTATATAGTTGGTTTGAACATCAAAGAAAATCCTGTATATACATATACAAACAATAGCAGTGTACTTCTACTAGTATAGCCAAGGAACACGACCGGGTTACCCCAGTCAGAATTATTTCAAGATCAATACCAAGTACAACAATTTGACGACTGCAGACTAGACAAGGGCCCCCAACTAGTCCAGAGAAGGTTCCCCGACAACCTTCTCCCGCGTCTAACACCCATCGGGCAAGCATGCGAACCTCAGCTAAACTAGTTGCTCAACACCACCAACAAACATGGTTTACCAGGAAATAATCGTGACTTCCCAGACTTCCCTAGATGTACCTATCTCCCTGACGTCCCATTCCGCCTTGAAGACAAAATCACCTAGCAAAGTCTCAGGTGGTGTACCACATCCGGATAAGCATGATCCACCATCCTTGTAGAAAGTCCTCAACCTTTCACAAGCTCACCTTAGTGATAATATATAGTAGTATATATATAGGTTGTGTGTCTTTTAAGTTAAATTTCGAAAACTAATTTGGAAGAACCCTTTTGAAACCAATGTCCTTTTTATAGAAATCCCCTTTTGAAGATTCATCTCTTTTGAAATCCATATACAACAAGTGTAACTAGTCCTAAGGGTGAGGAACCATGGCAAACCAACTCACCCACCCTCGTAAGGGTGAGGATCCCTGGCAAGCCAACTCGTTCACCCGCGTAGGTCGCGGAACCATGGCAAGCCAACTCGCTCACCTACGTAGGTCGCGGAACCATAGCAAGACAACACACCCACCCTCGTAAGGATGAGGGAACCTTGTCAAGCTAACTTGCACACCAAGTCCGTGGAACCATGACATGCCAACTCACAGATTGCCGGGTATGGTCCGTGGAACCATGACATGCCAACTCACAGATCACTCGGGCGGGAATCCGAGTGGAAGTAACATAAGCACCAGTCCACCTAAGGCATACACGGTTCTCTGTGTCTTCGTGAACCCTATCAAGCCCGGTAGTGAGATGCCACTACCGTCTTTAGGCGATCACGGACAAAATTTCCTTTTGTCACGTTTTTCCAAAGTTGGGTTTCACATCGAGAAAACACTCGATAAAACAGGTTTTCGTCTCTTCCAAAGGTTTTCAATATATCAAACGTGGTTTTCCAACCTAGCCATCATTTCATCCATATAAATCGTGATAGTAAAGTTGAAGTCACTTTGTTCACAAACCACGAGAAATATTTTATAAACATGATATAAGGTCAAGCATGCATATTTCCATATTAAGATCATAAAAACCCATATATTCACATCAAATCTTTACCCCATCCATCTAACAATTTCTAATGTATAACAAAATTTCATTTTCTTCAAAAACCCTCAATTTACATCACAAAAATTTCAAGATCTACAATATTAGGGTGCTGATTTCTCATCTTAACACAAAATATTAGCCCATCTCATCCCCTCTTCCACCATTAAGCTCTAAAATACCAAGATCTACACTAGCATGCATGTTGAACAAAAACCCTAAGTTATTAATTCAAAAATTCAGCTGAAATGGGGGTGAAATGGGTTAGAAAATCTTACCCAAGGAGCAGTCCCTCTCTTCCTCTCTTCTTCTTCTCCTTTCTCCTCCTTCTTCCTCCTTCTTCCTTCTTCTTCTTCTTCTTCTTCTTCTTCTTTCTCCTCCTTCTTCCTCCTTCTTCCTTCTTCTTCTTCTTCTTTCTCCTCCTTCTTCCTTCTTCTTCTTTTTCTGCTAGACGGCAGCTGCTGCCGCCTCCTCCGATGTGGACAGCAGCAGCTGCTGCTACTACTGCTGTCTCCTTCTTCTCCCCCTCAGCAGCTCCCTCTCTCTCCCTCTCAGTCCCTCCCTCTCTCTCACGCCCCTTTCTCTCTCTCTGCTCACAGTCTCTCTCTCACTCTCTCTCTCTCACAGTCGCTCTCTCACTCCAGTCTCTCTCTCTTGGTTTCTCTATCCCTCACGATCTCTCTCTCACTCCCTCTCTCAAAGTCTCTCCTACTCTCTCTTTTACTCTCTTCTTTCTTTCCCTTTTTTTTTGCTGCTACTTTTTTTTTGTTTGTTTTGCTTTTATTTCTTATTTTTTTTTCTTAATATTATTAACAGGGTTTTCACAATCATCCCCCCTTAAAAGAAATTTCGTCCTCGAAATTTGGGGGAAACTACTGCTTTTCAAAGTTCACTCTAATTCGTTGCAAAGGCATTCGATGCTTCGACCCTCTTCAACTTCACTGCAGGTTGTCTAGGAACTTCAAGATCACTATCTTTGCATAACAGCAAATATGTGTGCACGATGTGCAAACAACCAATCCATCCTAAAGTCAGATCGAAGTCCAAAATATCAAACAATATCAAGTTTACGCTCATTCCTATCTTACTATTTTGAACTACGCAGTCTCTACAAACTTTAGGTGGCACTAAATACTCTCCTATATGACGTGCAAGCTCCAAAATCTTCCCAATGAATTGAAACTGGCAAGTTTAGGGTTTCTACTAACTTAGTAGCAATGATTGAAGAGTAGAACCAAAGTCAAGTAACATAAATTCAGGCATCATATAACAAAATCTTACCTTCCATCGCATCGTTGGAAATTCGTGCATCGTCCTGTGAAATTGCAAACATGCGCCCCTGAGTAACTCCACCCGATTGTCGTTGATCACACCTCACATGTCCTCTTTCACCATGATTCTAACACTGTAGTCTACTACGATCTCTTTGCTGTTGTTGTGGTCGTTGGGGTTGTTGTTGTTGCCTATTCGGGTTCTGATTCGGTTTCCCCTCTGGTCTGGCAGGTGACTGGGTTCTTTGTCCTTGGGATGACTCACCATGTACCTTTTGCCTCTTACCTTCTATGAACTGATATGGTTGTTGAAATCAGGCTCCTCGCCTCTACGTGGCCATATCTTGCCTTCTCTGAAGTACTTCACACCCCCTCTCTAGCATTTGAGCCTTCGGGACAATCTCATTAAAACGGTGAAATTCCAAAGCTAGGAGCTTTTCGTACAGTTGAGGATTTAGTCCATCCCTGAATTTCCTTATCTTGTCTGCCTCTTTATTAACGATCGTAGGGGCAAAACGAGATAAGTTAGTGAACCTAGCCACATATTGATCCACGGTCATACTTCCCTGCCTCAGGCCCATGAACTCATAATACTTCCTTTCCTTCACTGCAGAAGATAAATACCTATCCAAAAACAAATTCTGGAACTCGTCCCAAGTGATTGGACCCATTCCTTCCGAAGTGCTTTTCCACCAGTCCCATGCATCGTCGACTAGCATATAAGTAGCCATCCTAACTTTCAGCTCATCAGTGCATCTAATTAAGTCAAATATCTTCTCAATATCCTTAAGCCACTTTTCAGCTTTTGCGGGATCCGGTCTTCCATTATAAGAAGGGGGTCCCCAGCTCTTAAAGTCCTTCAGAATTGCATTATCATCATGTGGCCCAGGGTTCCCAACCATAGGTCGAGCAGGCTGGGGAGGTGGTGGTGGTGGTGGGGGTACCACCCCTTGTGGAGCTTCTTGGTTCGCTCTAACCTCTTGTCTCAGTTGGGCCACTTCAATAACTAACAAGTTGACCGTTTGGAGAAGGCCGACTAGTCCAGGTTCGGCGGGTTGCGGTGGAAGAATAGGTGCATGAGGTGGTGATGGCGGTGGTGGAGGTGGCGGTTGTCGTCTAGGCCGCCCCCTCGGCATCGTTCACTGCCAAGAGTCATAGAAGTACTAAATTTAGTGTCATACTCCACCAAAACTTATAAAACCATTAAATGACATAAACCATTTGAAAGCATTAAAGTCAACAAAATATCAAAGTACAGTAATAAGGTTTTTTATATTTTGGTGTGAAAGTCTAAAATCACCCTACGGTTAATGAATTTAACCGTATGTCAATGTGACTATGGTGAAGGATCACACAATCACCTAATTAAAAATTACTAAGGTGATAAGAGTACAACAAAAATCTCTAATAGGAGTATTGACTTATTCGATTCTCAATATGCGGAATTAAGAACAAGAATCGAATGTTTCAATCTCACAACAAGTATGAAAAATATGCACAAGAGATTTTGTTAACGAGGAAACCCAAACTGGGAAAAACCCCGGGACCTAGTCCAGCAAAAATTCACTAAGAGTTATTGAAAACTTACAACCCGATTTACCACTCGATGGACACGAATTACGACTCCCTCTACGCTCCAACAGCTACGGTGTACAGTTCTTCCACAAATTCGAACTCCACGAATTTGCCTCTTAGTAAACGTTGATGCGTCTCCAACTTGAACTCCACAAGTCCCGCACCTTGAACCAATACTTGACTCCTCAAGTATATCACCACAAGCTTGAACCTTCAAGCTCAATCACCGGAAATCCACCGGTAACAAAAACAGAGTTTTGGTTTTGAAATGGGAAGGATTTGAACCAATTTCAACAAGCTTGAGAGCTAAAAGATTAGAGTTGAAACTCTTCAAGAACTTGTTGATTAATAGGGTGAATGGTTGATTGAATACTGAAGATTCAACCCCTATTTATAGTGAAGATGTCCAGCTCAATCCTAGACTAAATTATTAGTTCTAGGTCTAATGGTAGACACCATTATTGGGGATGAGAGAATAATCTATTGAGCCTCTCATTCCACTTAGAGATGTTTCCCACGCTCAATTATCTCCCTAAAACAAGGCTTAGAGGGAGATGAGCAATAATGTGCTAGAAAGTTACTTTACAGCTCAGAAAATCGTACTCAGAAAAACGAATCTGGGCGTCGGTTTCGAAATCAAGCCTGTCGGTTTCGAAACCAACATGTGGTTTCGAAACTGACTGATTTGGTTTCGAAACCAACAAGCTCCTGTGATGGTTATTGCCTTTTGGTTTCGAAACCAACATGTTTGATTTCGAAACCAAACTTCATCTGAAGATAGATGTGGCTTTGGTTTCGAAACCAAACTGTTTGGTTTCGAAACCAAAATTCATCTGAAGACAGATGAGTTTTGGTTTCGAAACCAACAGTTTTGGTTTCGAAACCAAACTTCATCTGTCATCAGATAAAGTTTGGTTTCGAAATCAAACTAAGGTTGATTTCGAAACAGACTTTTCCCTATATAAAATAATACCATCAATGCAGTTGGTTTCGAAACCAAACTTCTTGGTTTCGAAACCAACACTGTCCAGATTAAAAATTTATCTTTTAAAACACATTTTATCAAGAGTAAACAGTGTGGGAAACACTCTTAGCAATCTAACCACCTATGGTACTTAGTGTTCTAAGTCACTTACCATCCTAGGATGTCTTCCGGTGGTGAGTTGAGTTCTTCGGAGTCTTTGTAGATTTCTTCTCTTTCAACCGAAGTGAACCGAGACTCACTAGACTCTAACTCAAGTTACATTGACCATCTTGAGTTTACCTTTGACACGAAATTCGACAAACATAAAAACATGGACCTTTCATGGTGTCTTTTAGTTCTTTAAAGCTTTTAGCATTTAAAATATTTTCCTACTCTTGGTGGCTTTAATCTTGTTATTTGATCTAATGCTCTGATACCACCTGTAACGCCCCGTACCCCAGAATAAGGGACATTACCATCAGTCTAAAACGAGACTCAAATCCGGCAGAGTCTCCCCTGTAAACTGGACCTTTCGTCACCTAATAGACACAGTGCATATAAAAAAAATTATACGCAGTGGAAGTAAAGAAACTAAAGGTATACACAAAAATTGCCCATTTTTTTTCTCAACTCAACTGAAATCCCAACGATGTAGGACCAGGAGGAACCTGCAATTAACTACGACATTCAATCTTTCATTTAACATGGATATAATTGTGATATGATATATAGTTACGTTTGTTGTTTCCTGTCAAAATATATATAGTGAGAGAAGATAAAGTAGGAGTTGTAAACATATGATAGAAGTGAAATAAGGCTCAAAACAGAGCCATAAAGCGTAAGTCTCAAAAAAAGGATTAGAAATAGCAACACGCCCACTGTGACTGAAGAGAGGGAAACCTACATCAAACCCAAACACAAGGAATCCCTCGCCAAGAAAACCTCGTCACAGCACCACTAAGGATCCTATCTCGATCCTCAAAAATCAACTATAAAACAACGAAAATAATTAGGTGAAAAACTCAGTAGGTAGATCAACCATCCTAATATCATCACATGCAGCGATTAATCCGATAACATCTCGAAAGCATTTGTAAAAGCAATGCATATTATATAGTTGGTTTGAACATCAAAGAAAATCCTGCATATACATATACAAACAATAGAGTGTACTTCTACTAGTATAGCCAAGGAACACGACCGGGTTACCCCAGTCAAAATTATTTCAAGATCAATACCAAGTACAACAATTTGACGACTGCAGACTAGACAAGGGCCCCCAACTTATCCAGAGAAGGTTCCCCGATAACCTTCCCCTGCGTCTAACACCCATCGGGCAGGCATGCGAACCTCAGCTAAACTAGTTACTCAACACCACCAACAAACATGGTTTACCAGGAAATAATCGTGACTTCCCAGACTTCCCTAGATGTACCTGTCTCCCTGGCATCCCATTCCGCCCTGAAGACAAAAACACCCAGCAAAGTCTCAGGTGATGTACCACATCCAAATAAGCATGATCCACCATCCTTGTAGAAAGTCCTCAACCTTTCACAAGCTCACCTTAGTGATAATATATAGTAGTATATATATATAGGTTGTGTGTCTTTTAAGTTAAAGTTCGAAAACTAATTTGGAAGAACCCTTTTGAAACCAATGTCCTTTTTATAGAATTCCCCTTTTGAAGATTCATCTCTTTTGAAATCCACATACAACAAGTGTAACTGGTCCTAAGGGTGGGGAACCATGGCAATCCAACTCACCCACCCTCGTAAGGGTGAGGATCCCTGGCAAGCCAACTCGCTCACCCGCGTAGGTCGCGGAACCATGGCAAGCCAACTCGCTCACCTACGTAGGTCGCGGAACCATAACAAGACAACACACCCACCCTCGTAACGATGAGGGAACCTTGTCAAGCTAACTCGCACACCAAGTCCGTGGAACCATGACATGCCAACTCACAGATCGCCGGGCATGGTCCGTGGAACCATGACATGCCAACTCACAGATTGCCGGGTATGGTCTGTGGAACCATGACATGCCAACTCACAGATCACTCGGGTGGGAATCCGAGTGGAAGTAACACAGGCACCAGTCCACCTAAGGATACACGGTTCTCCGTATCTTTGTGAACCCTATCAAGCCTGGTAGTGAGATGCCACTACGGTCTTTAGGCGATCACGGATAAAATTTCCTTTTGTCACATTTTTCCAAAGTTGGGTTTCACATCGAGAAAACACTCGATAAAACAGGTTTTCGTCTCTTCCAAAGGTTTTCAATATATCAAACATGGTTTTCCAACCTAGCCATCATTTCATCCATATAAATCGTGATAGTAAAGTTGAAGTCACTTTGTTCACAAACCACGAGAAATATTTCATAAACATGATATAAGGTCAAGCATGCATATTTCCATATTAAAATCAGTTTCTCAATGGTTATCCATAAATTTCATGCCATGCCTTGCATACAAAAGTACTTACATAACAGTTCGAAACATACATTTAAAATGGTTGGGTTCTATTAAGATGAATTGATCACCTACCTCTAGCGGTACAGGAACTGATCCTCCACACCCAGAGAGTCAGCAACACCCAGCTCACTAGCTGGACAAAGAAACAAAAGACAGAATTAGGTTCTAGTACTTAGAACCAAAAATCGATTAGATAAAAGAGGAATAATAAGAATTTAAAATGAAGGAACACCAACGACTTAGAGTACTACTCTAAACCTCAACAGTTGATAGGATTAGTACTACTACTTCAACCGTCTCTAATCAACCCATTTCTGCCGAAAGACAAGATAAGATATCACTTAGAGCCTCAAATAAGGCAAACCTCATCGTTGCTCTTCTAATGAAATAGAATTCCTCAAAATAGTACAAAAAGACAACCTATCCCATAAATCTTATCTTCAGTTTAAGATTGATCCCCGTAGTCTTCAACATGCTAGTTCCATCTAAAATAACTTAGATTCATAATCCACTATCATCAAGCTAAATTTCATCTGAATCTTTAAAATTTCACACACACCATCATCATCAAATTTCTAGACCCAAGTCAAGGTTCCATTGGAACCGTCAAAATCCCCAAACTCTAAGTAAGGTGAAACTTCAACTCTAACCATCGTTAATGGTCCCACGAATACTTAAAACAATCCCCAACTTCATCCTAGTTTTAGAAATCATTTTCCACCAAAACAATGTAAGATTTTTACATTCATCACAACCAAGCGCCATCTTTAGTATGAACCTAAAGGAAATCATCTCAATACTACAGATTCCACCATCTAGTTTATTTATCTTGGACATAAAATTTCTTTTCTATTATCATCTACAACTTCATATTGTTCCAAAACACCAACTAAAGGCCAAAACTATAGTCATCTTTACCATTGCATTCCAATAAAAATTTAGCTACTCAAAACAGCCCCAAAATATCTAAAATGGTCTATAAGGTCCCATTTAAGTTATAGAAACCATTAACACTAAGGATATGGAAGATCCCTTTAGATTTTATGTCACCTAACCTCATCATTTTCAAGTCTTCACTTGCATGCATCAAAATGGGGGAAAATAAGATCATAAAAACCCATTNGTAGTGAGATGCCACTACCGTCTTTAGGCGATCACGGACAAAATTTCCTTTTGTCACGTTTTTCCAAAGTTGGGTTTCACATCGAGAAAACACTCGATAAAACAGGTTTTCGTCTCTTCCAAAGGTTTTCAATATATCAAACGTGGTTTTCCAACCTAGCCATCATTTCATCCATATAAATCGTGATAGTAAAGTTGAAGTCACTTTGTTCACAAACCACGAGAAATATTTTATAAACATGATATAAGGTCAAGCATGCATATTTCCATATTAAGATCATAAAAACCCATATATTCACATCAAATCTTTACCCCATCCATCTAACAATTTCTAATGTATAACAAAATTTCATTTTCTTCAAAAACCCTCAATTTACATCACAAAAATTTCAAGATCTACAATATTAGGGTGCTGATTTCTCATCTTAACACAAAATATTAGCCCATCTCATCCCCTCTTCCACCATTAAGCTCTAAAATACCAAGATCTACACTAGCATGCATGTTGAACAAAAACCCTAAGTTATTAATTCAAAAATTCAGCTGAAATGGGGGTGAAATGGGTTAGAAAATCTTACCCAAGGAGCAATCCCTCTCTTCCTCTCTTCTTCTTCTCCTTTCTCCTCCTTCTTCCTCCTTCTTCCTTCTTCTTCTTCTTCTTCTTTCTCCTCCTTCTTCCTCCTTCTTCCTTCTTCTTCTTCTTCTTCTTTTTCCTCCTTCTTCCTCCTTCTCCCTTCTTCTTCTTCTTCTTCTTCTTTCTCCTCCTTCTTCCTCCTTCTTCCTTCTTCTTCTGCTGGACGGCAGCTGCTGCAGCCGGCAGCAGCTGCTCCTCCTCTGGCGTGGACAGCAGCTGTTGCTGCTGCTGCTGTCTCCTTCTTCTCCCCTTCAGCAGCTCCCTCTCTCTCCCTCTCAGTCCCTCCCTATCTGTCACGCCGCTTTCTCTCTCTCTGCTTATAGTCTCTCTCTCACTCTCTCTCTCTCACAGTCTCTCTCTCACTCTAGTCTCTCTCTCTCTCGGTTTCTCTATCCCTCACGATCTCTCTCTCACTCCCTCTCTCAAAGTCTCTCCTACTCTCTCTTTTACTCTCTTCTTCCTTTCCCTTTTTTTTTGCTGCTACTTTTTTTTTTGTTTGTTTTGCTTTTATTTCTTTTTTCTTTCTTAATATTATTAACAGGGTTTTCACATGAAGTGTTGTATTTTAGCCTTTTTGTGGTGCATGTTATCTTACATGTTTTGTATATATTTTCTTAAGATATGTATATAAGACAAACACACTTATGTATATTATATCACTTAACTCAGGTTATCTATGTATATTATTATGTGAGGCATCATTTTAGAATTGTGGTTTGAATCCAGCCTAGTGGATGACTAGGTATTATTATTTTGATAAAGTAAGGTAGACTAGTCTTGATGAGATGATATGACTATCGTGGATGATTAGAATGATTTAGAAATATTATTTGTGGATAAATCATCTCTTCTACAGGGTTATGATAGGTTTTAGATCCTAAAAATTCAAGGGAAACTCTGGCGAATTTTCGGTTGGGCCTATCCATATTTTGAGGTGATTAAAGTTTTCCCGAACTAGATTAGTTTAGCTCTGATTTAGGTTCATAAACCTTATTTAGGTTTGTTTAGTACTAATTAATTGCCTTGTATAGTTAACCTAATGCCTCAAGATGCGATTCAATCTCTTAGAGATTTGAGTTTGGAATTGGGGCGTTACACCCCCTCGGGAGGGTATCGATACCTCCCACGTCTGAAAGTGGGTATCACTGAAGGTGTATAGATACCTACTGGCCTTTTTACCCTGAAAGTGTTTTTGATGAGTTTTTTTGCGTAATTCACTCATGCATGAAGGATATAATGATTATATACATGGATACTATTAAAGAATATGTATTTATGAGTTTAGAATGCATATGTAACTTCTTGTGAACTATTTCCATGATGATAAGCACTTGTGATCACATAAAGAATGAGCAAGAAACCTCCATAAGCTTGATGCGTGCTTAATCAACTTGTTTGGCTTGTGTGCAAACATAGTTTAGGTCCTGTATAGGCCTGGTCCTCTCCAAGTGAGGTCTACGGAATCGCCAAGTCAGGTCTACGGAATCACTTGACACGTAACGCCGACAGGGTTACCAGTGTTTAGGAGACGGATTTCGAGGCGGTTCACCAGATTCATGTGGCGCACGGCTAGTGTCTCGAGTGAACTACAGGGATGGGTGAAACAAGGGTCGTAACTAGGGAGCACTACTCGTTGCGATAACTTAATCTCAACTAAAGATCAAAAAACACAACAACCGTTATCTGATACGTCTCTTTACTTTTGTTTAATCTCTTATCCTGACATATCTTATGCTATAATGTTATACAACTTGCTCTTGTGAAACTCATAGTTCTCCTAAATCTAAGCCAAGGGAACTAGTGAACTTGCTGGCTAGGTTTTGACCTAGAATCACTATTTTACAGGTTCAGGACAACAGTTGAATCCTCGGTAGTGGTAGGAGAGTATGTTAGGCAAGAATAAGTCTTCGAAGACATCTAAGAGTTCCGTAAAGGCATAGGACATCCTTTTGATATGTTATGTTTGGTTTGGACATTGTTTAGTCCATTATTCTTTAGGTTATTTAATCAACCATCTGTTTGAATCAGTTCATCGGTGAAGTTAATAAAGTTTATTTTATCTTTATTTTACTTATGTCTTGAATGTGAGTGCAGCATCTTGTTAGCTTGGTGTAACGCGTACACCCTAGAGAGCTACATGTTGTTAATAGTTCCGCCGGAATGCCTAGTTCTAATTGAGTAAGGGCTGCAGACCTGAAAGGTGAGGGCGGGGTGTTACATCTGGAGTAGAGAAATTTCTCTCACTTTTTCTCTCTAGAACTCTTTAACTTATCTCTCTAGAAAACTAGTTTCCCCCTCTAAGGGCGTGCTTGTTTTTGCTAACTCGGAGATCTGAAATCTGACTCGGATCTGATTCGGGTCGAGTCAGATTTCAGACCATTTGTTTGTTATTTTTTGAAAATCTGATTTGCTAGTTGACTCAAATAAACATCTGACTCAGAGGTGATTGAGATGTTTCCCAGTCAGGTATAATTTTATGCCTGACTCAGAGGCATCCATCCGAATTGACAAAAAAGACAGTTATACCCCAACAATTTTTAAGACAAAAACTTAAAAAATTCTTCCCCATTTCCTCCATCGTTTTTCCATGAAAACCCTAGAGAGCTCCTCATGAAACCCCTATTGCAGATCTGATCTTCCCTTTCCAATATCCTTTCTCTAATCTTCTCTCTCTAGTTCTCTCTTTCTGGTTTACTCTTTCTCTCTCTCTCAAGTTATCTTTCCATCGTTCTCTGATCGGTTGAAGAAACCAGATCTGCAACTGATTTCTCTTTTGATCTTGTTTTCTCTCAGATCAGAGTCTTATTTACTAGCAGATCGGTTGAAGAAACCAGATCTACAACTGATTTCTATCTCTGGATCTGATTAGAAAATCTCAGACCTCACAAAAGAGTTAGGGCTTTTTAATTAAGACGGAACACTTCATACAATTCTTACAGCACCTTCGGTAAGCATTATTCTCTCAATTAGGCTGTGACTGATTTGGGTTTTGTGATGAAAAAGATGTGTATAGAATTTCAGGGATTTTTATTTATTTTTTATTTTTTTATATGATTTCCTTTTGCGGAGATTGTTAAGGATGCTTGAGGGTTTGAACTTTAAGGAATTTGTGGATTTCTTATATAAATTGGATTCTATATTGAAAAAGATGTTTATAAGAATTTAAGAAGTTTGGGTATTTTCCTTTATAGAGATTGTTAAGTATGCTAGATGGTTTGAATTTTAAGGAATTTGTGGCTTTCCTATCTGACTCATTACAATTCTCTTTCTCTCTCTCTCTCTAAAAATTTACTTGCCTCGTGCTCTGTTTCATTTGGACAAAAATGGGGCAATCTAGTTATAAATCATTCAACAGATTTCTCATTAGTGGTTGCTGCAGAGAAATATCTTCCTGAAAACTACTTATTTTTTGCTCAAAAACCCACCTTTTGATTTCTCTTAGCGATTTTTGGGATCATAAAGACATTCTTCAGGTTCCTTCATATTTAGATTTCGATTCACTTTAAGGTCCTTTTTTTTATCACCGTATAGATAGATTCTTTCTGTTTGTTTAAATGATCAAAATATAGTTAGATAGACAAATAAATTTTTAGCATATAAAGCTTCCTATAAGGTATTTTATTTTTTCAGTGGCGCTAGACTTAAGAGTCTTTCTTTTCTTTTTTTTATTTGTATAGAACTGCTACTGTTATTAGTTCCTGTTACTGCACCACTGTGAAACCCTATATTTATAAAAAAAAAGTTATGCTAACAATAATTTCAATAGTAATAACAATATTATAAGCAAAACAAAAAAAAAACAGTAACAAAAAAAAATGCAAGAAAGAAAGAAAGAAAGGAGAATAAAAGAGAGATTGTGAGAGAGAGTGAAGGAGGAACCGTGAGGGAGAGTTTGAGAGAAAGAATAAGACTAAGAAAGAAAAGAGAGAAGAAAGTTGAGAGAGAGAGAGAGTGAGAGAGGCAGATCGTGAGGGAGAGAGAGAGATTTTGAGAGAGGGAGAGCAGAGAGAAGGAGATAGTAGCAGCAACAGCTGCCGACCAGCAGGAAGAAAAGAAGAAGAAGAAGAAGAAAAAGAAGAAGAAGAAGAAGGAGAGGAAAGAAGGAGAAAAAGAAGAAGAAAAAGAAAAAGAAGAAGAAGAAGGAGAGGAAAGAAGGAGAGGAAAGAAGGAGAAAAGGGGAGGTAATTTTTCTAGCCTAAACCCCTAAATTTTTCCTGATTTG
>MVGT01000555.1:30789-74770 GCA_002174775.1 Macleaya cordata
TATTTAGAACTTAATGGTGGAAGGGATGAGATGGGCTAATATTTTTGTGTTAAGATGAGAAATCAGCACCCTAAAATTGTAGATCTTGAAATTTTTGTGATGTAAATTGGGGTTTTTTGAAGAAAATTAAATTTGTTATGCATTAGAAATTGTTAGATGGATGGGTTAAAGATTTGATGTGAATATATGGGTTTTTATGATCTTATTTTCCCCCATTTTGATCCATGCAAGTGAAGACTTGAAAATGATGAGGTTAGGTGATATAAAATCTAAAGGGATCTTCCATATCCTTGGTGTTAATGGGTTCTATAAGTTAAATGGGACCTTATAGACCATTTTAGACATTTTGGGGCTGTTTTGTGTAGCTAAATTTTTATTGGAATGTAATGGTAAAGATGACCATGGTTTTGGCCTTTGGTTGGTGTTTTGTAACAATATTAAGTTGTAGATGATAATAGAAAAGAAATGGTGGAATCAGTAGTATTGAAATGATTTCCTTTAGGTTCATACTAAAGATGGTGCTTGGTTGTGAGGAATGTAAAAATCTTACATTGTATTGGTGGATAATGATTTCTAAAACTAGGATGAAGTTTGGGGTTTTTCTTTGGTATTCGTGGGACCACTAATGATGGTTTAAGTGAAAGCTTACCTTACTTAGAGTTTGGGGATTTTGGTGGTTCCAATGGAACCTTAAGTTGGGTCTAGAAATTTGATGATGATGGTGTGTGTGAAATTTTGAAGATTCATATGAAATTTAGCTTGATGATAGTGGATTATGAATCTAAGTTATTTTGATGGAACTAGCATGTTGAAGACTACGGGGATCAATCTTAAACTGAAGATAGGATTTATGGGATAGGTTGTCTTGTTGTACTATTTTTAGGAATTCAACTTAATTAGAGCAACGATGAAGTTCGCCTTATTTGAGGCTTTAAGTGATAATCCCATTTTGTCTTCGGTGGATATGGGTTGATTAGAGACGTTGAAGTAGTAGTAGTACTAATCCTACCAACTGTTGAGGTTTAGAGTAGTACTCTAAGTCGTTGATGTTCTTGATTTTAAATTCTTATTGTTCCTCTTTTATCTATTCGATTCTTGGTTCTAAGTACTAGAACCTAATTCTGCCTTTTGTTTTCTTCTCTAGCTGGTGAGCTGGGCGTTGCTGACTCTCTGGGTGAGGAGGATCAGTTTCTGTACCGCTAGAGGTAGGTGGTCAATTCATCTTAATAGCACCCAACCTTTTAAATGCATGTTTCGAACTGTTATGTATGTACTTTTGTATGCAAGGCATGAAATGAAATTTATGGATAACAACAAACTGATGTTATGAAGAAAACATTGAGAAACTGGTTTAATATGGAATTATGCATGCTTGACCTTATATCATGTTTATGAAATATTTCTCGTGGTTTGTGAACAAAAGTGACTTCAACCTTAATATCACAATTTATATGGATGAAACCATGGCTATGTTTGGAAAACTATGTTGATATATTGAAAACCCTTTGGAAGAGACGAAAATCTATTTTATCGGGTGTTTTCTCGATGTGAAACCCAACTTTGGAAAAACGTGACAAAGGAAATTTTGTCCGTGATCGCCTAAAGATGGTAGTGGCATCTCACTACCGGGCTTGATAGGGTTCACGAAGACACGGAGAACCGTGTATGCCTTAGGTGGACTGGTGCCTGTGTTACTTCCACTCGGATTCCCGCCCGAGTGATATGTGAGTTGGCATGTCATGGTTCCACGGACCATGCCCGGCGATCTGTGAGTTGGCATGTCATGGTTCCACGGACTTGGTGTGCGAGTTAGCTTGTCAAGGTTCCCTCACCCTTACGAGGGTGGGTGTGTTGTCTTGCTATGGCTCCGCGACCTACGTAGGTGAGCGAGTTGGCTTGCCATGGTTCCGCGACGAGTTGGCTTGCCAGGGATCCTCACCCTTACGAGGGTGGGTGAGTTAGCTTACCATGGTTCCTCACCCTTAGGACCAATTACACTTATTGTATGTGGATTTCAAAAGAGATGAATTTTCAAAAAGGGGATTTCTATAAAAGGGACATTGGTTTCAAAAGGGTTCTTCCAAATTAGTTTTCGAACTTTAACTTAAAAGACACACAACCTATATATATACTACTATATATTATCACTAAGGTGAGCTTGTGAAAGGTTGAGGACTTTCTACAAGGATGGTGCATCATGCTTATCTGGATGTGGTACACCACCTGAGACTTTGCTAGGTGTTTTTGTCTTCAGGGCAGAATGGGACGTCAGGGAGACAGGTACATCTAGGGAAGTCTGGGAAGTCACGATTATTTCCTGGTAAACCATGTTTGTTGGTGGTGTTGAGTAACTAGTTTAGCTGAGGTTCGCATGCCTGCCCAATGGGTGTTAGACGCGGTGGAAGGTTGTCGGGGAACCTTCTCTGGATTAGTTGGGGGCCCTTGTCTAGTCTGCAGTCGTCAAATTGTACGTACTTGGTATTGAGCATGAAGAAATTCTGACTGGGGTAACCCGGTCGTGTTCCTTGGCTATGCTAGCAGAAGTACACTGCTAGTGTTTGTATATGTATATGCAGGTTTTTCTTTGATGTTTAAATCAACTATATAATATGCATTGCTTTTACAAATGCTTTTGAGATGTTATCGGATTAATCGTTGCATATGATGATATTAGGATGGTTGATCTACCTACTGAGTTTCTCACCCAATTATTTTCGTGGTTATACAGTTGACGTTTGAGGATCGAGATAGGATCCTTAGTTGAGCTGTGACGTGGTTCTTGGCGAGGGATTCCTTGTTTTAGGTTTGATGTAGGTTTCCCTCTCGTCAGTCACAGTGGATGTTTTGCTACTGTTTTATGGCTCAGTTGTGAGCCTGATGTTCCTTTATTTTATAATGAACGCAACTCCTACTTTATCTTTCTCACTATATATATATTTTGACAGGGAACAACAAACGTAACTATATATCATATCACAATTACATCCATGTTAAATGAAAGATTGAATGTCGTAGTTATTTGCAGGTTCCTCCTGGTCCTACGTCGTTGGGATTTCAGTTGAGTTGAGAAAAAATAATGGGTGGCAATTTTTGTATGCATACCTTGAGTTTCTTTACTTCCGCTGCGTATTTCTTGTATGCACTGTGTCTATTAGGTGACGAAAGGTCCAGTTTACAGGGGAGACTCTGCCGGATTTGAGTCTCATTGTAGACTGATGGTAATGTCCCTTATATTTGGGGTACGGGGCATTACAACCACTCCATACTGTATGGGCTTCTATTAGTTGTTTATGATTTTAGGGTTTAATTTTTGGGGTTAGTATTTATAGATTATTCATGGATTCATCATGCAACACTTTCATCAATCAAATACTCATCTTATCATCTCAGCTCACAGATTAAAAAGCTTTGTAGCTAGCTTAATTAATTAATTAGCTAGTTGTGGTTTAGTAGTACACCACCATGAAAAAGACACAAAACTACCACCTGAAAAATGCTAATTAATACTCATTGTTCATCTTATTTAATAAGTGCTAATTAAAATTTCATATATTAAAAAAAATATTTAAGAACTCCGAGGTTGCTTATTTTGTTTATTATTGTAACTTGTTTAGCCTGAGAATCATACTCTTTTTATTTCCCTTGTGATATTTGCTTATTAGTTTTGTTTTGTTTTTTTTTGTTTTGTTTAGTAGTTAAGCATATCCTTAACGAGTAGTCGTAGCATAACAACAACATTATATGCTAGAATTGGTACGTTGTTTAATTTCCAACTGCTACCTGCATAGTAACAATACTTTCTGTTTGCTTATTTTGTTTCCTTATATATTGCAATAATGTGTTGGATTTCATGTTACATTTAGCCTTTTAATATGTTTTTAAGTATACTGCAATTGTTGGTTGCTACTAGTACTCTAGGGTTTTGTTTTGGTTGAATTATGTGATAGGATTGCTTTAGTTGTGTTTTGATTTGGTTTCCCTCTCATGGGTTTCTGGGTTGTTGAGAATTTTGGGATTTAGTAAGGTTTCTGATCTGAAGAAGCTTTTATGTGTTTATTATTTAAGTTCAGTTTAAAGAGTAGAAGAAGCTGGAAAATTTGGTTTTGGTGAGTACAAATTGTTGCCACAGTTGTGCTACTTGTACATTTAGAGAGAATTATTGAGCTAAAAGGCAATTATTTGATTTGTATTGAAAATATATATATTTTTGTGAATATTTTTATGGATTTTTTGGCTGACAATGTGTTTTAATTTATTTTTATTTTTCCTATCTGGGTTTATTGAGGCCCTATCTTGATATTTTTAGCTAAGAGTGATACAAGGTTTGAAATGTTTTTGAATTTTTTTTTTAAATTATTTCAGTTTTGAAATTTGAATTATGAAACATCAATTTTTACGATTGTTTACTGTTCTATAATCCTTTTTGACTTTATTTTTGCCAATTCTCTTAAAGAATTTGGAAAGATAGATGCAATTCTGGATTGAAATTAGACTTCTATTAGGTTAAAAAATCATAATGAGAGATTATCGTGAAAATATAATCACAATTGATAGTGGTTGGGGCGTCGAGCATTGTTTAAGGAGAAAATCATTCTGTTACTGTTTGTCATTTTACATTCTGTCTAACGAACAAAGTGTTTTTTGTCCATCTTTTCAGCCTTCTAAGCTGTATTTAAAACATAGTTAAGTTGTTTCCTCATTATCCTTTCATTTTTATCAGTTGTATCTTGTCTCATTTTGCTTCATTCTTCTAAGCACATCCGTTAACTATTCCTTTTTCTGTCATCATATCGTAAAAACACGATATGGTGATTGATCGTAACTTGCCACACAGTCAAGTTTCGAATCAATGTTTAGTTTTTGAAACGCTTTTTAACTGTTGGATGATGCGGATAAAAAAAATCAACTGTCTGAAGTTTATAATGGTTTAGATGCATTTACTTGTTTGATAATTTTTACATGTTGTAGTCATCTAATAAATTCTTGGATCACCTTTGCTGGTGATGATGTTTTCTTGCAGGTGATGATAATTTTTAGATGGTACCTCAACTTCACTATTTAAACTGTGGCAGAGGAAATGATGTGAGGCCGTAGAAGAAAATGAAAATGGGGAATTATTTATGTTAAAGTTCTATGGGTGTTTAGATTGCTGGAATTATAAAATTCTTGTCTTTGTTTGAATTGATTTGGTTTGGTTGAGAGATGGAATATGAAATTGGGGTTGAAATGTTGATGATTTAATTTGGTAGAAATTTCATTGAAGTTTTTAGTTTAAGCCTATATATGATATAGCTCTAATACAGAGTAGGGTAAAATTGTCAACAAGAAGATGAGTCAGATGAATCAGATAAGTAAAAAAAACAAACATATTTTTTTTAATAAGTCAGATGAGTCAGAGTTAGATGAGGCAGATTCAGATGAGTCAGATCAGATGAGTCAGATTGAAAAATAAAAAAGCAAACACAGCCTAAATCTTTTAGTGAAGGAAACACTTCCTTCATTTTGGCGTCGTCCGGTATTCTCTCTCTGAGCTAAACAAGACAGAATCATCAAAATGGCCGGAAAAAGGCCAGGAAGACCTGTTCGAAATGTTGATTAACCACAAGAACATCTCAACCTTCTCAAGTAGAAATCCCTCAAGAAAACAAAAACGTACAGGTTTCTGATCCACAAGAGCCACTTTCGAACAACGAACAACGAACAACAGGAATAGGAAACTGTTCATACTAGATCAAATCTGGAACAGTAAGAAGAGATAATTCCAAAAACTGATCATGTCTCAATGCTAACCAATTTGGTCATGAGTATTCAGAAAACACAGCAAAATCAATCGGAACTCCTCCAAAAATTTCTTTCGCAAACTCCGATCACAAAAGAGTTTTCAACCGGTGAAATGAAACTCCGGTAACTCAATAAAAAAACTAATCGAACAACCTACAGAAATTGTGATGCCATCTGAACCTGCAGACTTCAGAAGGCAACCTAGGAGTGATTTTGAAGATTTCATTCAGAAAAGGAAGGAAGATTTATCCGAAATGATAAAGAATGAACACACTCCGATGAGTGACCAAATTACTTCAATGTTAACGGAAAAAGAAAGAGAGTTACCATTCCACATCAGTTTATTACAGGAAATCTTACCTAAGAAGATTCAGATTCCGAAATTTGACATGTTTAAAGGTGAATTTAATCCAATTGATCATTTGCTTCATTACAAGCAATTGATAGGACTCTATGAAAGAGATGAAGTTCTAATGTGTCGATTATTCCAATATAGTCTGAACAAACATGCTCTGATGGTTCTAAAAGTTAGAACCTAGAAGCATCAGAGTTTTCTCTAATCTGCGAAAGCTATTCCTAGAACAGTATTCCTGTAGCATGAAATGCCAAATGGACATTGATTCGATTTTTCATCTAAGACAACAATCTGGCGAGTCCTTAGAAAATTCATGAAGAGGTTTCATCAAGAAACTTACAATTGACTCCACTAATGAAAAAAAACGATTATAGCATTCAAGAATACCCTGGAACGGATGTTCACAAAGGTTTGGTCATGGAGAAACCTAAATCAATTGCAAAGTTGATTATAAAGGTTGAAATGTATTCCGCATTGGAAGAAGAAGTTGGTGGCAGAGACATATATAGTCGACACAAAATTTATGAGGTTGAGCAAGAAGAAAATAAGAGAAGAAGAGAAGCCATAGCAAAGAAAGAGAAACAAGCTCTAAACATAGAAAGGTTTCGGAAAGAAGTAGAACTGACAAATGGAAACAATGTATAGATATCGAGAAAACTTTCGGTCCACTCAGTTCCACAATAGAAACAATCCTGGAAGAGATCAAAGGTGAAAAATATTTTTATTGGCTAAGGCCTCTAAACAACACCAAAGAAAAAGGTGAAGGCGTTCTATTTTGCAAATACCACAGAGCATATAGTCATCTAACAAATGCCCTCCAGGAAGTTTCTGGGTTATTTAGTAACAAAACGAGGAATAAAGATAAACCTAGATCAGATACGTGCATTGATGGATATGCCTAAACCAAAGACAAAGAAAGAGGTTCAGATTTTAACTGGGAGGTTAGCAGCATTGAATCGGTTCATAGCAAAATCTTCTAAAAGGTGTCGCTTTTTCTTCAATCTTTTCAGAAAGAAAACAAATTTTGTATGGGACACTGAATGCTCTGAAGCTTTAGAGCATATTAAAAGGTACTTATCTCAAGCACCAATTATTACAAAGCCATTCCCAGGAGACATCAAGAGGATTTACAAAATGAAGATGAACATTCTGATGAAAGATCAAAAGATCAAGAAGCTGGGAATCTTCGGAATTTAGTTATGATGACGAAGAAGCTCAAGAGAAAGATGAACATCAAGAGGATTTACAAAACGCTATACCTTGGGAAACAAAAGAAGGTTAGAGAATATTTGTTGATGGATCAATTAACAATTCTGGTGCAGGGATAAACATTGTTGTCATTACACCAGGAAACAACAAGATTAAACAAGCAGTTCACATACAGTTCACTGTAACGAATAAAGCTAAATATGACGCATAATCAGAGGATTACAAATTGCAAAAGAGCTGAAGCTCGAAGAATTCACTATCTTTAGTAATTCTCAGTTGGAAATAAAGCAAGTACCAAAAGAATTTGAAGCTACGAAAGGACGTATGATGCATTACTTGGCTATAATCGAAAGCTTGCTGAAAACCTTTTCAAAGGTATATTTCCAGCAACTTCCTCAAACTGGAAATAGATATGTTGATGCTTTGGCGTACATCGCATCAATTTTTGAGCATTCTGAAAAAAGAATGTTACCGGTAGAAGTTCTTTCCAAACCTATATGATTGGTTTTCGAAGCCTATTTGGTTAAGGAAAATAAACACAGTTGGATGACTGAGATAAAGGAATACTTGGTCAATGGAAAGCTTCCATCTGGAAAGAAAAAGCTCACAAGATCAAGGTAAAACTATGCGATACACAATACTTGAGAAAGAACTATACAGAAAAGCCTTCCTAGGTCCTTTACTTTGTTATGTCACAAAAGAATAAGGCATGCGGAAACCATTCTGGCAGAAGATCACTTGCTCAGAAAGCTCATTCTCAAGGATACTTCTGGCTACATATGCAAGAAGATGCGGAACGGGTAACCAAACACTATGAATCATGTTAAAGGTATGTAGCTTAACCTAAAACTTAAATACCAAAGCAAAAAATTAGTTTCCGAGAAAGAATAAGAAAGATCTCATTTAAAGCAGGCATGCAAAGCAAATACCTGCACTGGCAGAAGAATTAAACAACGTTCTAAGCTAATGGCCTTTTGCCTAATGGGGCTTAGATATTATAGGTTCAATGCCTAGAGCTCTAGGAGGTCACCCATTTCTTTTAGTCGAAACAGATTACTTTACAAAGTAGGTAGAAGCTGTTCTACTCACCCAAATGATTGAACATAATGTGAAAAGATTTGTCTGAGAACAACTCATTTGCAGGTTAGTTATTCAAAAAAAAAGTGAGACAAAAAATGGTTCAGATTGGAAAACTTTATAAGCTTCCAGGTAACAGGTTTGTCATATTATATTCAAATTTGGGCTTCTAATGGCCATCGTGGCTGACTATGGAATGCAGTTTAAAGGAACACAATTGAAGGACCTTTGTAAGCAATACAAAATACAACAAAGTTGGTGCATTATACATAGAAACTTGTTTATAAACAAGAATTCTTTCTTACAAAACATATTAATTGTTACAAGTAGGAAACATCCTAGCATTATTGCAGGTTTTTAGCACCCAGATACCCGCAGGGGAATGGTCAAGCTGAAGCCACTAACAAAACACCACATAACAATCTGAAATGAAAGCCAGGAGCAGCTAAAGGAAAATGGGTGGATCATTTGCATGAAATCTTATGGGCTTATAGAACAACAAAACGTAAATCCATAGATGAAACACCATTTTTACTGGCATATGGGATGGAAGCAGTTATGCCCACTGAAATAGTGGTTTTTACTACAAAAACCATATTTTGAAAGCAGAAAGACAATTGTAACACCATGAAAATTCTTGTGCGGGCCTTGAAAAGCCCATGGGCTGGGCCTAGGATTTTGTGCACACCCAATATGTGGTGGCATGTGAGAAGAGAGCATGGCAACTAAAACCATGCACGTGAAAGGAAGTGATGCCACACGTGAATACGTGTGATGAGTGAGAAGTTGACGAATTGATTCCAGCCTCTAACTAAACTAGTGCCTCATGCGTAGGATGAGATGAAGAGTAACGCAAAAATGATTTTGCATAACAAGTGTAGGGTTAAGTGCATAAAACGAATAAATGAATAGTTGCAAAAATACTTTTGCAAGACGTATATAGCTATACAACACATATAGCTAGGGTTTTCACGTAAAAGTTTATATGCATGCATGCATGCACGTGAAACATGGCACTTACATTAGGAGAGCGCGTGCATGTATGCCAATGTATGTGTACGTGTATATATATATAATATATATGGGTATAATATCATTGTTATTATTATTTTACGTGAATAATGCATGCAATATAAATATATATATATGTGTGTGTGTATGTGAGGTTTTACATAATTAAATTAATTAAATGCATGCAATATATAAGTATATATATAGGAAGTTATTTAATTAAATACATGCATAAGGGGACGTATAGGTGGGTGTACAATATTGGGTATATGTGTATATATACATACATATATATATATATGGTGTATGTGGAAACTGTGTGGACCCTACCAAAGATAAAAAAATGTGTGTACCTATAGGAAGAAAATACTAAGTCTTGGGGATTACTCTAGGTTAGTTTGGAAGGAGATATTTTAGGAAATAAGTTATGGAATAAAATTTAGAGTTTTAGAATGGAAAAAAAATAGAAATAGAAGAGAGAGAGTGTGGTCGATTCTCTCCCACACATGTTAAATTTGTTAGGAATCCCATTTTTACGCAAAACTTAGAAACCTTACCCTAAATTAAAGGTAGGGTTATTTTTGGTAATCTGGCAAGGTTGGGATCATCCGAACTATTGGATCTAATCTAGGGACACTTGTGAACATCCTAGTGGGTTTCCATAATTTTTAGAAAATTAATTTGACACAAAAATAAGACCCACTTTGTGGGAATCGGCCAAGCCATGAGGAGGTCGATCTCTCCTCTATTCTCTTCCTAAAATTTTGTTAACTAAGTAGCTAACCTTCTAACTTGGATAAACTTGAATTACTAGGGTTTCTCATGAAGTAAAAATTAATGTGAACCTTTGGATGGTGATCAAGTGATCACCACCATCCAAAGTTAAGAAGCCTAATCGTGTAAACTTGTGAGGGTGGACTTCCAAATCTAATAGAATTTTAAATCTCTATTTTGGTCAAAAAAGATAACTAGGAAAGTGAGAAGAGTTTTAGGAGGTTAGTAGAGATAGAGAAAATCTAGGGAGAAAGGGAGAGATCACCTATACTAGGGCCGATCCCTCCAAATATCTCCATTATTGAGAGTTTAACAAAAAAGAAAAAGAGAAGAGAATGAGAAAAATGGCAACAGCTTCAAGGGCCTGTGAAGGTGGGTTTTCTTCTTTAAAAACATATCAAAAACTCAAGGTTCTAAAGCTTAGAGGAAGGGAAGAAACTAGTGGATCAACCGTCATCAAATGGCACGGTAAAGGTAGGGGAAACGCGGGTAGTTTGTGAGTATAAATTCATTGTTTCCCTTTGATTTTGAGGTTGAATATATATATATTCATGAAGGGCTGAGTTCCATGAACTAGCGAATATATATATATACATCTATACATATATATATTACATGCGTTGATATTTATTTCATGATGTTAAATCCCATGAAAAGCAATGAAGAAAATGTTCCTCTAATAAGTAATATTGAGAAGTGATAGATGGTTTGATGGATTATTCCAAACCATGTCCTCCAAAGTAAGAGATTCATGCAGAAGATCATATATGATTGTTTTGATGTGTCACTGTTCTATATATGATCTATATATGTTTGTGATGATATTGTACTTTGTTAGATGAAATATGAAAGGGATATATAAGAACGCAAGTTGCGGCGTACTCGTGAGGAGGAAGACTAGGTAGGTCTTCCATAAATAATTATTTTGGTAGTTCGATGTTTAAGTAAGTTTGGAAAGGTTACTTGGACAAGATGAGTCGTTTTTACGTTGATTTGAGACTGTTTCAGTTTTTGGACAGTAGGCTAGATTATTTGACTAGTAGGTAGTATTTTAAACATAATTTATATTTCGTTCATGGGATTTTAATTTCGGTTGTATCTTTGGATTCATGAGATGCAGAGGAAGCTACAGCAAAATTTCATGATTTTTGAAGATGGATAAGTTTTATTTTTATATTTTAGAATTTGATGCATGCGTACTGAAAGATGAAATCAATTCATTTATGCTGGATTGCGTCTAGACCCTGGATAAATCCCTTGGGAATTAGACTTTGGCCGAACCATGAAAGATGTGCTGCTTTGAGTCTAGTTTCAGAGGGTTTTGACGGAACCTGAATCCGATACCCAGAATGGAAAACTATAAATTTTTAAATGAACGTCATGCAGAATATTTCTACTGCATGAGGTCTAATTAAAGTCTTATTTTATGTATATTTTTTTGTCTAAAAATTATTTAAAAATATTATAAGAATGTAGATACGGTTTTAAACAAAATCCCAGAAGGGTTACTCATTTTGAATAATTATATGTTCAAAGGCGAGGTAGACCGTTGGTGGGGAACAATCGTAAGAACTCACAATGTCGAGACCATGACCTGGGAGGAGTTTGAGATGCGGTTTTTAGAAAAGTACTTTTCTGAGATGGCTCGAGCACAGAAAAGTGTAGAGTTTATAGAACTCACATAAGGGGACATGACGGTAAGCTAGTACGAGAAGAAGTTTACAGAATGGTCGCGCTATGCACCGCATGTGATAGCCCCCGAAGTACTGAAGGCACGAAAGTTCTAAGGAGGACTGAAGAATCAAATTCGAGGCAAAGTGGTGCCATTTTATCATATCACGTACACAAGAATAAGAAAGGAAGTGTTATAGATGCGGAGCAGTAGGACATATAATAAAGAACAGCCCACGGCAACCCCAAGGATAGGGAAGCGGGACAAGTAACTATAGGCCACAGGGGCAAGCACAACCTCAAAGAAATACTCAACATTATGGTGGATAAGGATGAGGCCCGGGTCAGCCAAGGACCAATAATCAACTACAACAGTATAGGTCACCTCAGCAAGGTCAACCTAGGAAGCTCAATCACCTATCACCACCAGAAGTGAAAACAGAAAATACGACTATCAAAGGTAAATTCTTAGTTTTCAGTTCTTGGTTCTGGAGCTACATGCTCATTTATATTTGTGCATTTTGCTACAACACTTGGCCTAGAAGTCACGTCCCTAGGGTACATTTTGCATATCTCATCACTAGTAGGAACAACTATAGCATTGAGTAAAGTGTGTAGAGATTGTTCTAGAAGTCACGTCCCTAGGGTACGTATGATGTGATTTAGGGAATGGACTGGTTGTCCACTCATTGTAAGATCTTAGATTGTTTTGAAAGGAATAGGTGTGGGTCACTATCGATCGACTCACGAAGGTTGCACACTTTTTAGCTGTGAAAAGTACAGACATAATCACCACCCTAAGTGAGCTGTACATCCGAGAGATCATAAAATACCATGGCGTGCCATTATAGATTATCTCGGATAGATATCCACTTTTCACTTCCAAGTTTTGGGAAAGTTTTAAGAAAGCAATGGGGATGCAACTAGATCTCAGTACTGCGCATCATCCACAAACGGACGGACAGTCTGAACGAACAATTCAGACATTAGAAGACATGTTGAGAGCCTGTGCGTTTGATTTTTTGGGTGATTGGTATGACCAGTTACCATTTGTGGAAATTGCTTCCAACAATAGTTACCAAGTCAGCATTGGCATGGCACCATTAGAGGCACTTTATGGGAGGCCTTGCCGAACCCCGTTGTGTTGGACGGAAGTTCGGAAAAAAGGAATCCTAGGGCCAGAGGTGATCCAAGAGACTACAAAGAAAATTCAACTGATCGAAGAACGATTAAGGACTGCACAAAGCCGACAAAAGAGTTATGCGGAAAACCGGAGGAGACCCTTACAATTCCAAGAAGGAGATCATGTGTTCTTGAAGGTCAGCCCTCGACAGGGAGTCAAACAATTCAGGAGTAAAGGAAAACTTACCACACGGTATATTGGACCATTCCAAATTCTTGAACGAGTTGGGGAATGAGCATACCTCTTAGCCCTACCTCCACAGTTGGCAAAGGTGCACAATATGTTTCAGGTGTCTATGTTGCAAAAGTACAACCTGAATCCCAAGCACGTCATAGAGTGGCAGGAAGTTCAGGTCAATGAAGACGTGAGCTATGAGGTGGAACCTGTTGGAATCCTAGAAACTAAGGAACGAGAACTTCAGAACAGAATGAAATGGTTTTTGAATGTTCAGTGGAAACACTATGGACTGAAAGAGGCGACATGGGAATCGAAAGAGGAGATGAGGGAGAAACATCCGGAACTTTTCACAGGTAATTCCTAGGCCTTGTAGATTAAATTTTGGGACGAAATTTTTGTTTAGGGGGTGATAATGTAACACCATGAAAATTCTTGTGCAGGCTTTGAAAAGCCCATTGGCTGGGCCTAAGGTTTTGGGCACACCCAATATGGGGTGGCATGTGAGAAGAGAGCATGGAAACAAAAACCATGCACGTGAAAGGAAG
The DNA here is from genome assembly GCA_002174775.1 of Macleaya cordata. Lineage (NCBI taxonomy): Eukaryota > Viridiplantae > Streptophyta > Magnoliopsida > Ranunculales > Papaveraceae > Macleaya > Macleaya cordata. The sequence goes on from MVGT01000555.1 coordinate 44,573, forward strand.
TAATGCCACATGTGACTACGTGTGATGATGAGAGGTTGACGGATTGATTCCAGCCTTTAACTAAACTAGTAACTTATGCGTAGGATGAGATAAAGAGTAGCGCAAATATGATTTTGCATAACAACTATAGGGTTAAATGTATGAAACGAATATATGAATGGTTGCAAAAACACTTTTGCAAGACGTTTATAGCTATACGACGCATATAGCTAAGGTTTCACGTAAAAATTAACATGCATGCATGCATGCACGTGAAACATGGCACTTACACTAGGAGAGCACTTGCATGTATGTGTACGTGTATATATATATATATATCATATGGATATAATATCATTGTTATTATTATTTTACGTGAATAACGCATGCAATATATATATATATGTGTGTATGGGAGGTTTTACACAATTAAATTAATTAAATGCATGTAATGGTATATATATATATATAAGTATATATATAGGAAGTTAATTAATTAAATGCATGCATAAGGGGACGTATAGGTGGGTGTACAATTTTGGGTATATGTATATATACATAAATATATATATATATGGTGTAAGTGGAAACCGTGTGGACCCCACTTAAGGTAGAAAACGTGTGTACCTATAGGAAGAAAATACTAAGTCTTGGGGATTACTCTAGGTTAGTTTGGAAGGAGATATTTTAGGGAATAAGTTATGGAGAAAATTTTAGAGTTTTAGAAAGAAAAATAAATAAATAGAAATAGAAGAGAGAGAGTGTGGTCGATTTCCCCATAGGAGAGAATCGACCCACACATGTTAGATTTGTTAGGAATCCCATTTTTGAGCAAAACTTAGAAACCCTACCCTAAATTACAGGTAGGGTTATTTTTGGTAATTTGGTAAGGTTCAGGATCATCTGAACCATTGGATCTAATCTAGGGACACTTGTGAACATCCAAGTGGGTTTCCACAATTTTTAGGAAATTAATTTGACACAAAAATAATACCCGCTTTATGGGAATTGGCCAAGCCATGAGGAGGTCGATCTCTCCTCTAGTCTTTTCTTAAAATTTTGTTAACTAATTAGTTTACCTTCTCGCTTAGATAAACCTGAAATACTAGGGTTTCTCATGAAGTAAAAATTAATGTGAACCTTTGGATGGTGATCAAGTGATCACCACCATCAAAACTTAAGAAGCCTAATCGTGCAAGCTTGTGAGGATGAACTTCCTTATCGAATAGATTTTTCAATCTCCTGTAATACCCCGCCCTCACCTTTCAGGTCTGCAGCCCTTACTCAATAAGAACTAGGCATTTCCGGTGGGACCATTAATAACCTGTAGCTTTAGGGTGTATGCGTTACACCAAGTTAACAAGATGTTGTACTCACATTCAAGACACAAGTAAAATAAAGCTGAATATAAACTTTATTAACTCAATGATAACCTGTCAATCTAAACAAACGAATGAACAAATATCCTCATAGAATAATAGACTAAACATATGTCCAAAACAAACTAAACTTAATTAAGAGAATGATTAATGTCTTCTCGGAAATCTAGGAAAACTCCGAAGACTTATTCTCGAACTATGAACACCACCGCTACTGATTATTCGCCTGTTGACCTGGACCTAAAAAGATTAATGGTGGTGCTAGGTCAGAACCTAACCAGTAAGTTCACTAGTTCCCTTGGCTTAGATTTAGGAGAACCATGAGTTTCACAAGAGCAAGTAGTTTAACATTATAGCATAAGATATGTCAGGGTAAGAGATTAAGCAAAAGTAAAGATGTGTATAAGATAACGGCTGTTGTGTTTTATGATCTTTAGTTGAAATTAAGTTATCGCAACGAGTAGTGTTCCCGAGTTACTACCCTTGTTTCACCCGTCCCTATAGTTCACTCGAGACACTGGCCATGCGCCACGTGAATTCGATAAATTGCCTCTAAATTTGTCCCCTGAACACTAGTAACTATGTCGGCGTTACTTACGTGTCAAGTGATTCTGTAGACCTCACTTGGCGATTCCGTAAACTTTGCTTGGAGAGGACCAGGCCTATACAGGACCTAGGCTATGTTTGCACACAAGCCAAACAAGTTGATTAAGCACACATCAAGCTTATGGAGGTTTCTTACTCATTTTTTAGGTGTTCACAAGTGTTTATCATCATGGAAGTAGTTCACAAGAAGTTACATATGTATTCTAAACTCATAAATACATATTCTTTAATAGCATGCACGCATATAATCATTATATCCTTCATATATGAGCTAATTACACAAAAGAAACTCATCAAAAATACTTTCAGTGTAAAAAGGCCAGTAGGTATCGATACACCTTCAATGGGTATCGATACACCATCAATGGGTATCGTTACCCACTTTCAAACATGGGAGGTATCGATACCCTCTAGAGGGGGTATCGTTAGTTGCCCCATCTGACAGCTGGTATCGATACCCTCTATACCCTCTGGGGTTTTTTGCGATTTTGAGTTTTGTTCTTCAACAAAACTCCGAGGAAACATGGTTTTTCTCACCTGCAACTTTAGGGAATTATATAACCATCAATTATTCATAGATTCCATGCATTCTAAACATTAGAAACATGCACACATCATACGATCATGATTACTTGCATTCATTCATGTGGTTAACATATAAACATCAAATAATCTAAGTTTTCATGCATTCAATCATTAAGAAAGTATACAAACATTATAAAAAACCTAAATCTACACCAAAAGAGTAAGTTACTACTTGCTTTGAATCACCAAAGAGGTTGAGTCCCTGAGAAGAAAAAAGAAAACTCTGCTATAATGGTGTCTGGGCTTTTCCTTCTCGCTCTTGAACTTCTGCGATTAGCCTGTCCGAAACCCTAGGTTCTTCTCCTTGGATTCTCTCTTCTTCTCCTCCTACCGATTCTCTCTCTCCCTCTTCCTTTCTCTTGGTCGACTAAAATAAGGAGGGCTTGGGTTTAGGTTGTATTTATAACAAGTTAGAAACCCAAACTTTCTAAAACTCTAACAGGGTGCCCTCAACATAAGTGGCTGCCCCTAAACCTTAGTAATTTAAATTATAGGGTTATTACAGTCTACCCCCTAAAAGAGGATTTCGTCCTCGAAATCGCACATACCTCTTCAAAAAGGTCCAGGTAACTCGCGCACATCTCCTTCTCTTTCCCACGTGGCGTCGCGCTCATTGTGGTAATGCCACTGAACCTTCACCCAAGGTATCGATCTGGACCTAAGCTTCTGCTCCTTGTAGTCAAGAATCCTATAAGACTTCTTTACAAAGGTTAATCCTAGTTGCAACTCTAACTCGTGGAAATCGACTACTACTGGGCGATCCTCATCCCTGAGATGTTTCCAAAGCACAGACACATGGAAGACATCATGAACTCCTGCTAACTGGTTTGGCAAAGCTAACCGGTATGTTACTTTCCCTACTCTCTCTAGGATAGGAAAAGGTCCAACGAAACGCGGTGTTAACTTTCCTTTCTTACCGAACCGAAGATTATCCTTTATCGGTGATACCTCTCAAGTTCCTTTCTGTCGACTCTGAGCTGCTCGCATACGCTCTTTGATTAGAGCTATTTTCTCTGTAGTCTGTTGTACTGTTTCCGATGTTGGGAGTTTCGACTCGCCGATTTCTGCCCAACATACTGGAGATCTATAATGTCTACCATACAACGCTTCAAACGGTGCCATTCCGATACTAGTTTGGTTACTGTTGTTGTAGGCAAACTCAACAAGCGTTAATAAATCTTCCCAATTACTCTTGAAGTCTAGGACTACACAACAGAGCATATCTTCCAACACTTGGTTAACTCTCTGTGCTAAAGCCAAGTTGCGTCCCCATAGCTTCTTGGAATGCTCTCCAATACTTTGAGGTGAATGAAGTATCCCTATCCGATACCACTGAAACTGGAACTTCGTGATATCAAACTATCTCCTTTACAAACAACGTAGCCAACTGCTCTGCGGTGTATGTCTTCTTGACTGGCACGAAGTGTGTGCTCTTAGTCAGTCTATCCATGATCACCCAAATGGAGTCGTTTCCCTTCTTAGTCTTGGGTAATCCATCGATAAAATCCATGGATATATTCTCCCACTTCCACTCAGGTATATCTAAGGACTACAAGGTGCCTGCTAGTTTATGATGCTCTGCCTATACTTGCTGACACGTAAAGCATGTTCGAACGAACTCTGCTACACTCCGCTTCATTCCTGACCACCAGAAATGTCGCTTAAGATCCCGATACATCTTGTTCTCTCCCGGATGAATGGTATACTTACTAGGCTGTGCCTCGTTCAAGATGTTCCTCCTCAATTCTGATTTCTCTAGAACACACAAGTGTCCCTTGAACCTCAAGCCACCATCATCCCCTATAGTCATGTTTGTCACTTCTCCTTGTTGAATACCTACAACTTTGTCACAGCACCACTGATCATTTCCTTGCTCACTAATGATTTGGCTTATTAGAGTAGGTCGAATAACTATGTTGCCCAACATTAGTTGAAACTGCTCTCGGGTTTCCAAATCGAAGTCATATTCCGAAGCTGTCTCTAGTAGTCGCCACTACTGGACCATCATTGTCACCACTATGCCTCTAGGCAGCTTACTTAGAGCATCTGCCACCATGTTAGCCTTTCTTTGGTGGTACTGCAACTGAAAATTGTAATCCTTCAGTAGTTCCAACCATCTACGCTGCCTCATGTTCAGCTCCTTCTGCGAGAATAGGTATTTGAGACTCTTGTGATCCGAAAAGAGCTCAAACCTTTCACCTATCAAGTAGTGTCTCCAGATCTTGAGTGCAAACATTACAGCTGCTAACTCGAGGTCATGAGTCGGATAGTTATGCTCATGTGTCCTCAACTGTCTCAATGCATAAGCAACCACTCGTCCTTCCTGCATTAAAACATATCCCAGTCCCTAATGCGACGCATCAGTATACACCACGAGTCCAACTCCACTCTCTAGAATGATCAAAACTGGGGTTGTCATCAACATTGCCTTCAGCTCTTAAAACACTTGCTCACACTTGTCATCCCACTTGAATGTAACATCCTTCTTAGTGAGATTAGTCAAAGGACCTGCTATCTGTAAAAATCCTTCGATAAACCGCCTTTAGTACCCAGGCAAACCTAAGAAACTTCGAACCTATGTCACTGTAGTGGGTTGCCGCCACTCCAGTACAGCCTGAACCATGGAGGGATCCACTGTCACTCCCGCTCCCGACACTACGTGTCCTAAGAACTTCACCTCTTGTTGCCAAAATTTGCATTTCTCGAATTTTGCATACAATTGATGCTCTCGTAGAGTCTGAAGCACTCTATGCAAATGAATCTCGTGGTCTTCTCGTGTCTTGGAGTAAATCAGAATGTCATCAATGAAGACAATCACGAACTGATCCAAGAAGTCTCATAACACCCGATTTATTAGATCCATAAACACTGCTGGCGTATTGCTAAGTCCAAACGGCATTACCAAGAACTCGTAAGACCCATATGTTGTCAGAAATGTTGTCTTAGGTACGTCCTGCTCCCGGACTCTCAGCTGATGATACACTGACCTTAAGTCTATCTTAGAGAACCATTGTGCTCCCTTAAGCTGATCAAACAGATCATCTATCCTAGGCAAATGATACTTATTCCTTACCGTAACCTTGTTCAGTTCCCAGTAGTCTATACATAGTCTCTTAGACCCATCTTTCTTTTTAACAAAAAGAACTGGTGCACCCCAAGGTAACGAACTACGACGTATGAAACCCTGAGCCAAAAGCTGGTCTATTTGGTTCTTCAATTCTTTCATCTCTATTGGAGCCATCTGATAAGGTGTCTTAGCAATCAGTTTTGTGCCCGGAACCAACTCCAAACAGAAGTCTATCTCTTTGTGAGGTGGTAACCCTAGGACCTCGCCAAATACATCACAGTATTCGCGCACCACAAGAATCGATTCAAGCCCTCTACCTTCAACTGGTTGCTCCAACATATCCACAAAGCACAGGTGTGTCCTATCAAGACCACATCCTACCATCAACGACACCACGCATGTCGTTTCCTCTAGAATGGAAAATGTTACCATTTTCACGTAACAATCGAACCTCGTATGGTATGCAGCAAGCCAATCCATGCCTAGTATAACATCAAAGCCCTCTAGATCCAATACAAAAAGGTCTGAGGCGAAATCTAGTTTTCCCAAACTAATAACACAACCCATAGGTGACATAACAGAGAAAGGGGAATCACACTTTTCTGATCTAAGTGTCATGGTATCTAAAAACATACGTGATATAAAGGAATGAGAAGCTCCAGAATAAAAAAGGATTCGGCCAGGCCGATTATGAATTAGGAACGTACCTTCTACCATTCCCCCTGGCGCTCTTGCATCCCTAGGTACCACAGCATAGGCTCTACCCTGATGCTCTCCTTATAGTTGTCCCTGCAGCTATCTCTCCTGGGTAGGTGCTGGTTGGGGTCGAGCTTGACCCTGACCGTTCTGCCTTGGCTGTTGATTCTGTCTAGCCCCTTGTGCCCCATTACCGCATGGATAATCTGCTGCCCTGTGTCCTACCTCACCACAGGCATAACAAGGCCCTTTAATTACATGCCTACTACCCTCTTCAGTTCTCAGTGCTTCGGGTTGTGCAGGAACTACTGCACCCGTATCCTTTTCTTCGGTTTTTTGCCTCTTCCAGTAACCCCGGTTATCACGGTTCTTCCCTTGCTGACCTTGACCATTCTTTTGATCACGTTTGTCTACTGGTTTGGCCTCAGCTTTCTCGCTCCTCTTTCAGCGTGCCTCTTGGATTTTCTGATCATGGAGTTGTGCACACTCCACAACTTTAGCAAAAGTATCGAAACTGGGTTGTCCGATAATATGCCTAGAGATCTGCCGATTCAATCCCCTCAGAAACTTCTGTATCTTACTCTGCTCAGTCGGAATAAGACACGGGGCATATAACGCTAGCGTAGAGAACTCTCTCTCATACTCGACCACTGTCTGGTCGTCTTTCTGTCTCAACTCCTGGAAATCCTTTTCCATCGCCATTCGTGCACTCTGAAGAAAATACTGGTCAAAGAACATCACTTGAAACTGTTGCCAAGTTAGGGTGGTAGTATCTAGATCCTAGGAACGAGACTCCCACTAATCTAAAGCGCCATCAACAAGCTGAAAAGCTGCAAACCTCTACTTATACTCTTCTGGGCACTCGAAGGTCCTAAAGGTCTTCTCCATCTCCTTGATCCACTGATGTGCCACTAATGGATCTGTAGAGCCTACAAAAGTTTGGGGCTTTAGGCTCAAGAAATGTTTATGTAACTCCATCCAAGTAGGTGCTCCTATCCGTACCACTGGCGGTTACGGTACTTGAACTGGTGCTTGTTCAGGAGCTGGTACCGCTGGACCCCTTGCACCCAACCGTGCATCTAGCCTGGCATCCACTACTGCCCCTACCGACTCTGCAATCAATTATCGCAACACCGCCTACTCCGGCATCTGAGGGTTCACCCTTCCTGTCCGATTTTTACCCGTACCTTGCCCGATCTCTCTCTTTGCTGTGGTGGTGGAGGAAACTCAGGTTGTGGTGCGTTAACCTCATCAATTTGAACATTATCGTTGTTCCCCTGAGCACCCCTACCTCCACGCCGACCACCTCTACCTCTTCCTCGCCTCCCAGACATAGTTCTGAGACACAAGAAAAGAGGGTAAGAAACAATACTAAGTCTACCGCTATCCAAGCCAAATAGTATGCAAACAACAAGCAAGCAATTCATTCAAGTGCACCCTTAGGTTTTGTGCCTAATGTGTCACAAACAACATCCCAACTCGATTTACTCCCTCTAAGACTTTGAACCTTAGGCTCTGATACCAACTGTAATACCCCGCCCTCACCTTTCAGGTCTGCAGCCCTTACTCCAGGAGAACTAGGCATTTCCGGCAGCACCATTAACAACCTGTAGCTCTAGGGTGTATGTGTTACACCAAGCTAACAAGATGTTGCGCTCACATTCAAGACACAAGTAAAATAAAGCTGAATATAAACTTTATTAACTCAATGATAACCTATCAATCTGAACAAACGAATGAACAAATATCCTCATAGAATAATGGACTAAACATGTGTCCAAAACAAACTAAACTTAATTAAAAGAATGATTAATGTCTTCATGGAAATCTAGCAAAACTCCGAAGACTTATTCTCGAACTACGAACACCACCGCTACTGATTATTCGCCGATTGACCTGGACCTGAAAAGATTAATGGTGGTGCTAGGTCAGAACCTAGCCAGCAAGTTCACTAGTTCCCTTAGCTTAGATTTATGAGAACCTTGAGTTTCACAAGAGCAAGTGGTTTAACATTATAGCATAAGGTATGTCAGGGTAAGAGATTAAGCAAAAGTAAAGAGGTGTATAAGATAACGGTTATTGTGTTTTATAATCTTTAGTTGAGATTAAGTTATCACAATGAGTAGTGCTCCCTAGTTACTACCCTTGTTTCACCCATCCCTGTAGTTCACCCGAGACACTGACCATGCGCCACGTGAATCCGGTGAACCACCTCGAAATCATCGGTAATGTAGATGTTATTCGTTTTTATGTGTTGTTGTTCTATATATGATCTATATATGTTTGTGATAATATTGTACTGTGTTAGATGAAATATGAAAGGGATACGTAGGAATGCGAGTTGCGGTGTACTCGTGAGGAGGAAGACTAGGTAGGTCTTCCATGAACAATTATTTTGGTAGTTTAATGTTTGAATAAGTATGGAAAGTTTACTTGGACAAGATGAGACGTTTTTACGTTGACTTGAGACTGTTTCGGTTTTTGGACAGTAGGCTAGATTCTCTGACCAACAGTTAGTATGTTGAACATAATTCATATTTTTTCAAGGGATTTTAATTTTGGTTATATCTCTGGATTCATGAGACCCAGAGGAAGCTATAGTAAAACTTTCGTGATTTTTGAAGAGGGATAATTTTCATTTTCATATTTTATAATTTGATGCATGCGCACTGAAAGATGAAATCAATTTCACTTGTGCTGGATTGCGTCTAGATTCTGGATGAATCCCTTGAGAATTAGAATTTCTTCAAAACATGTAAGATGTGTGGTCTGAGTGTAGTTTCAAAGAGTTCTGAAGTAACCTGATTCCAACACATAGAACGCAAATTGTAAATTTTTAAATGAACGTCATGCAGAATCTCTCTACAACATAAAGTCTAATTAAAGTGTTATTTTACGTATATTTTTCTGTCTAAAAATTATTTCAAAAATATTTTAAGAATGTAGATAAATTTTTAAACAAAACCCCAGAAGGGTTACTCATTTTGAATATTTATTATATTACGTGGAGTTCAGTAAAGTTACAGACTCACTGCTAGCATATTTTATGAAATAAAAAGGCTTAAGGCATGTGGGCCCAATTTGACTTAGCGGGCTAAGACCCAAACCCAGTTTAGTTGGACCAGAGCTGACCAAACCCAATAGAGTTGGACCTGAATGTATTTAAAAAACCCATTTAATTAATGTTCCGGGCTTTGGATATGTACGCCCAGGTAAGGTGTAAGTACACCCAAGGTTCGGGTTGTTACAGTTGGTATCAGAGCTTAGGCGCTAGATCTTTTTGGAGCTTGTGGAGTCCGTTTGTTGTTGGTAAAAGTTCTTTACTTTTTTTTTAAAAACAAGGAAAAGGTATTTGTTTCGAGAATTTGTTAATTCCTTACAGTAAAATGCTTTCAAAGTATATATATATATATATATATATATATATATATATATATATATATATATATATATATGTAAGTATATGTATATGTAAGTGTGTGTATGCTTATTTTACATTGACGTTACGTCATTAAAATGGTTTTAAAAAAAAATATCTCTCAGGTCCAAGTAACAATCCTTATTCAAGAAATTGGTGAAAGGTTTTATAACCTTAACCAAGTACTGTAAGTATGAGTCGATGTAATTCGACCTGACGATTAATAGAAACATTTTTCGACTAGGAATGGCTCGTGGACCTTCACAACGTAATGTTGCTAACGTGCATGAGGCAACATCCGCAGCCACACGGGCAGAGGCCAATGAAGGACTGCAAGCTAGGATTTAACAACTTGAACGAAATCTGGATAGGGTAGTGGATGTCCTAGGAAGGATCACCGGCAACATGCAAGGGAACCGGGGACAACAGAGTTAACCACCACCTAATCCAGCGGTTGAAACAGAAAATAGGCAGACAAACGCTCGGAAAGAATTCCTAAGGTTACAACGAAAGGAGTTCCAAGGAAATGAAGAACCCATTAAGGCTAAAGAATGGCTGTTGGGGATACAAAAGAAGTCCACAGCTATGGGAGTAGCAGTGGAACATCGCGTAAGGTTGGCGACCTATATGTTCGAAGGCGAGGCAGACTGTTTGAGATGCGGTTTTTAGAAAAGTACTTTCCTGAGACAGCTCGAGCACAGAAAAGTGTGAAGTTTATAGAACTCACATAAGGGGACATTACGGTAACCCAGTACGAGAAGAAGTTTACAGAGTTGTCGCACTATACACCGCATGTTATAGCTACCGAAGTAGTGAAGGCACAAAAGTTCTAGGGAGGACTGAAGAATCAAATTCGAGGCAAGGTGGTGCCATTTTGTCATGTCATGTACGCAAGAATAGTGGAGACGACACTGGTGGTTGAGGCAAATTGGGAGAAGGGGCAAAGAAAGAGACACGGGTCAGCGAAGGACCAATAATCAACCACAACAATATAGGAAACCTCAACAAGGTCAACCTAGGGTGTAAGGGCAGATCAGTCACCTAGCACCACCATAAGTGAACACAGAAAATGCGACTATCGAAGGTAGATTCTTAGTTTTCAGTTCTTGGGTAAAATATTGTTTGATTCTGGTGCTACACACTCTTTTATATCTGTGTATTTTGCTACAACACTTGGCCTAGAAGTCACGTCCCTAGGGTACATTTTGCATATCTCATCACCAGTAGGAACAACTATAGTATTGAGTAAAGTGTGTGGAGATTGTTTCTTTGTGTTCACTAATCGAGAATTAGCGGCAGACCACATACCCATTAATATGCTTACGTATGATGTGATTTTGGGAATGGATTGGTTGTCCTCTTATTGTGTGATCTTAGATTGTTTTGAAAGAAAGGTTACCTTAACCACGCCGGATGGACAAAAGTTATCAGTTCAGGGAGATAGAGAAAGAATCATTAACCCGTTACTGCTAGGTGTAGTGAGACGAAGACTAACCAACGAGCACCATGCCTTGTTGACGTTCCTGGTGGAGAGAGACGCTGTGAACACTCAGGAAGGTGATATTCCCATAGTACAAGAGTATATGGATGTATTCCCTGAGGAATTGCCTGGTCTACCTCCCCAAAGAGAAATAGAGTTTGTCATTGATGTGCAACCTGGAACGAAGGAAATTTCGATTCCACCATATCGAATGGCGCCCTAAGAGTTCAAGGAACTAGAAAAGCAGTTGAGAGAATTGCAACAATTGGGTTTTATCCGACCAAGTGCTTCCCCATGGGGAGTACCGGTGTTGTTTGTACGAAACAAGGATGAGTCAATGAGACTGTGCATTGACTACAGACAACTCAATAAGGTCACAATAAAAAACCATATCCTCTGCCAAGGACTGATGACCTTTTCGATCAATTGAAGGGCGCTAGATTCTTCACCAAGATTGTTCTATGGTCAGGATATCATCAGCTCAGAACAAGGGAGAAAGATATTGCGAAGACGACTTTTCGAACCAGGTATGGGCATTTTGAGTTTCTGGTGATGCCCTTTTGGTTAACCAACGCGCCAGTAGCATTTAGGGATTTGACGAATCGGGTCTTTCGACCCTACCTAGATCGCTTTATCGTAGTGTTTGTGGATGATATTCTGGTGTATTTGAAAACTCGGGAGGAACACGAAGAACACCTGAGAATAGTACTGCAAACTTTAAGAGAGCATCAGCTGTACGCCAAGAGGAGCTAGTGTGATTTCTGGATGACCGAAGTATTATTTCTTGAACACGTGATATCTGAGAAAGGAATTGCAGTCGATCCAGCAAAAATTGTAGCTGTAGTGGGATGGGAATGACCGAAGAGCATCTTTGAAATCCGAAGCTTTTTAGGCTTGGCGGGTTACTATAGAAGGTTCATTGGAAACTTTTCACGGTTGGTGGCCCCTCCTACCTGTTTAACTAAGAAGGGCGTGAAGTTCGAATGGAAGCTCTAAAACGAGCTTTTCTCTGTGGGAAGATGGCCGAGAGGGTCAATCTAAAAAGAAGAACCCTTTATGAGTATCTCATTATCTTTTCTTCCTCTTTTCATTTTCTGCCTTTAGAAGAGCTGTAACTTTGAGGGTGAGGAGGGCTAATCTAGAAAGAGAGCCCTTGAATTCCCCGCAAAGTTTTTATTTCTCTTGCTCTTGAAAGAGTAGAGCTCTTAGGGGTTCAAAGAGAGTAAATCTATGAAGAATGACTCTCAGACAACTGCCCCTAGCAAAAAGATTTTTTTTTATTTTTTTTTGGCAAACACAGAGAAAACTAGTCAATATCAAAAAGCCTCTACAGTGAATTATGCCTCGGAAATTGTGCGACATGAATGCAGTCCTTTGGGTTAATCCTAGGAATACATCTACCGCTACTACATGCATGCAGGGCTCAACTAGACTCTGTATTTGGGTAAAGCTTTGGGTCTCCTCGGCAATATATACCTCGCAGCCCAAAGACTGGTTGTTAGTACAAGGCGGAGGGTGTGGAGTTTCAGTTGTTATTCCCATATAACTACCCAGTCGGGACGAGACCTACCGCAACCACGGGTTTTATTTCCTATAGGATCACAAAGAATATGAAATGCAGATGCAAATGCAGATGAATGGGTGCGTGCAGTGTGTGTGTGTGTGCAAGTCCGAGAAGTGTATAATCATAAATTCCCTAAAATTCTTTAATCACATTTCGAGTTAGATCCCTGAGTATCCCCAGCAGAGTCACCAGTTTGTGGAGCCAGAATCCGGCACGCACCACGCTTGAGAGAGACTCGCGCGCGTGGGAGACACATAAGTTGGATTCGCCCACCTCAGAAGGGGTATGAATGTAATATGTAAGGAGTCGCCACCTGATTTGTGGGAATCAGGACCCGAGATTTTGGAAAATTGACCTAAATCTAGTTTTCTGAGCAAACCATGGTGATAGTCCAAAGTAGATGGTCTGAAGTACAGAGATAATGGATAAGGGGATCTAGGTACGAGTTGGGAAGGTGTTAGGCACCCAACAACCGCCCATCCATGAGGACGGCCTCTACTTCGCGATTAAAGACTTTTAAGGAAATATATGATCGATACTAAGTTATGCTACATACATAAAAACAAATGCACTACAGTAAGTAAGCCCCCTAAATCTACGTGTCATGATCAAATAGTTCTGGGGCAAAAGATGCATACATCCATCTGTCTGAATGCAGCAAAGGAAGCAACGCATGCCATCAATAGGCCTGCGTGCAAAGAGCACAGTGACGTGGACGTACTTTGTATCCACGTGCAAACAAGGGGTGTGATACGTGCAATGTGTACACGTACACTCAAACATGTGATATGGTGTTGTATGCACCATACATAGAGGGATCACATCCAACATAGAATGTGCCCAAAGACGATGAGAAGCAAGTGACGTGGATGTACTTTGTATCCACACACCAACAAAGATGCCGAAAAGCCAGTGACGTGGACGTACTTTGTACCCATGCACCAACAAAGAAGACGGAAACAGATTCATAGATGCTCTTGGGCATGAATCTGAAAGACGACGAAAGCAGATTCATGGACGCTCTTGGGCGTGAATTTGAAGGAAGACGATAAACAGATTCATTGACGCTACGGGGCGTGAATCTGAAAGAGGACGAAAGCAGATTCATTGACGCTACGGGGCGTGAATCTAAAAGACGATGAAAGAAGATTCATTGACGCTACGGGGCGTGAATCTGAAAGACAACGATAAGCAGATTCATTGACGCTACGGGGTGTGAATCTGAGAGATGACGATAAGAAGATTCATTGATGCTACGGGGCGTGAATCTGAAATACGACGATGAGCAGATTCATTGATGCTATGGGGCGTGAATCTGAAAGAGGACGATAAGCAGATTCATTGACGCTACGGGGCGTGAATCTGAAAGATTACAAAAATAGATTCATGGACGCTACTGGGCGTGAATCTGTAGGATGACGAAAACAGATTCATTGACGCTACGGGGTGTGAATCTGAGAGATGACGATAAGAAGATTCATTGATGCTACGGGGCGTGAATCTGAAAGACGACGATGAGCAGATTCATTGATGCTATGGGGCGTGAATCTGAAAGAGGACGATAAGCAGATTCATTGACGCTACGGGGCGTGAATCTGAAAGATTACAAAAATAGATTCATGGACGCTACTGGGCGTGAATCTGTAGGATGACGAAAACAGATTCATTGACGCTACGGGGTGTGAATCTGAGAGATGACGATAAGAAGATTCATTGATGCTACGGGGCGTGAATCTGAAAGACGACGATGAGCAGATTCATTGATGCTATGGGGCGTGAATCTGAAAGAGGACGATAAGCAGATTCATTGACGCTACGGGGCGTGAATCTGAAAGATTACAAAAATAGATTCATGGACGCTACTGGGCGTGAATCTGTAGGATGACGAAAACAGATTCATTGACGCTACGGGGTGTGAATCTGAGAGATGACGATAAGAAGATTCATTGATGCTACGGGGCGTGAATCTGAAAGACGACGATGAGCAGATTCATTGATGCTATGGGGCGTGAATCTGAAAGAGGACGATAAGCAGATTCATTGACGCTACGGGGCGTGAATCTGAAAGATGACAAAAATAGATTCATGGACGCTACTGGGCGTGAATCTGTAGGATGACGAAAACAGATTCATTGACGCTACGGGGCGTGAATCTGGAAGATGACGAAAGCAGATTCATGGACGCTACAGGGCGTGAATCTGAAAGGTGACGAAAACAGATTCATTGACGCTACGGGGCGTGAATCTAAAAGATGACGATAAGCAGATTCATTGACGCTACGAGGTGTGAATCTGAAAGATGATGAAAGCAAATTCATGGACGCTACAGAGCGTGAATCTAAAAGACGACGGTGAGCAGATTTATTGACGCTACGGGACATGAATCTGAAAGATGACGAAAGCAGATTCATGGACGCTACGGGGCGTGAATCTGAAAGACGACGAAAGCAGATTCATTGACGCTACGGGGCGTGAATCTGAAAGGTGACGATGAGCAGATTCATTGATGCTACGGGGCGTGAATCTGAAAGACGACGATAAGCAGATTCATTGACGCTACGGGGCGTGAATCTGAAAGAGGACGATAAGCAAATTCATTGACGCTACGGGACGTGAATCTGAAGGAGACGGTGAGCAGATTCATTGACGCTACTGGGCGTGAATCTGAAAGACGATGAGCAGATTCATTGACGCTACGGGGCGTGAATCTGAAAGATGACGANGCTACGGGGTGTGAATCTGAGAGATGACGATAAGAAGATTCATTGATGCTACGGGGCGTGAATCTGAAAGACGACGATGAGCAGATTCATTGATGCTATGGGGCGTGAATCTGAAAGAGGACGATAAGCAGATTCATTGACGCTACGGGGCGTGAATCTGAAAGATTACAAAAATAGATTCATGGACGCTACTGGGCGTGAATCTGTAGGATGACGAAAACAGATTCATTGACGCTACGGGGTGTGAATCTGAGAGATGACGATAAGAAGATTCATTGATGCTACGGGGCGTGAATCTGAAAGACGACGATGAGCAGATTCATTGATGCTATGGGGCGTGAATCTGAAAGAGGACGATAAGCAGATTCATTGACGCTACGGGGCGTGAATCTGAAAGATTACAAAAATAGATTCATGGACGCTACTGGGCGTGAATCTGTAGGATGACGAAAACAGATTCATTGACGCTACGGGGTGTGAATCTGAGAGATGACGATAAGAAGATTCATTGATGCTACGGGGCGTGAATCTGAAAGACGACGATGAGCAGATTCATTGATGCTATGGGGCGTGAATCTGAAAGAGGACGATAAGCAGATTCATTGACGCTACGGGGCGTGAATCTGAAAGATTACAAAAATAGATTCATGGACGCTACTGGGCGTGAATCTGTAGGATGACGAAAACAGATTCATTGACGCTACGGGGTGTGAATCTGAGAGATGACGATAAGAAGATTCATTGATGCTACGGGGCGTGAATCTGAAAGACGACGATGAGCAGATTCATTGATGCTATGGGGCGTGAATCTGAAAGAGGACGATAAGCAGATTCATTGACGCTACGGGGCGTGAATCTGAAAGATTACAAAAATAGATTCATGGACGCTACTGGGCGTGAATCTGTAGGATGACGAAAACAGATTCATTGACGCTACGGGGTGTGAATCTGAGAGATGACGATAAGAAGATTCATTGATGCTACGGGGCGTGAATCTGAAAGACGACGATGAGCAGATTCATTGATGCTATGGGGCGTGAATCTGAAAGAGGACGATAAGCAGATTCATTGACGCTACGGGGCGTGAATCTGAAAGATTACAAAAATAGATTCATGGACGCTACTGGGCGTGAATCTGTAGGATGACGAAAACAGATTCATTGACGCTACGGGGTGTGAATCTGAGAGATGACGATAAGAAGATTCATTGATGCTACGGGGCGTGAATCTGAAAGACGACGATGAGCAGATTCATTGATGCTATGGGGCGTGAATCTGAAAGAGGACGATAAGCAGATTCATTGACGCTACGGGGCGTGAATCTGAAAGATTACAAAAATAGATTCATGGACGCTACTGGGCGTGAATCTGTAGGATGACGAAAACAGATTCATTGACGCTACGGGGTGTGAATCTGAGAGATGACGATAAGAAGATTCATTGATGCTACGGGGCGTGAATCTGAAAGACGACGATGAGCAGATTCATTGATGCTATGGGGCGTGAATCTGAAAGAGGACGATAAGCAGATTCATTGACGCTACGGGGCGTGAATCTGAAAGATTACAAAAATAGATTCATGGACGCTACTGGGCGTGAATCTGTAGGATGACGAAAACAGATTCATTGACGCTACGGGGTGTGAATCTGAGAGATGACGATAAGAAGATTCATTGATGCTACGGGGCGTGAATCTGAAAGACGACGATGAGCAGATTCATTGATGCTATGGGGCGTGAATCTGAAAGAGGACGATAAGCAGATTCATTGACGCTACGGGGCGTGAATCTGAAAGATTACAAAAATAGATTCATGGACGCTACTGGGCGTGAATCTGTAGGATGACGAAAACAGATTCATTGACGCTACGGGGTGTGAATCTGAGAGATGACGATAAGAAGATTCATTGATGCTACGGGGCGTGAATCTGAAAGACGACGATGAGCAGATTCATTGATGCTATGGGGCGTGAATCTGAAAGAGGACGATAAGCAGATTCATTGACGCTACGGGGCGTGAATCTGAAAGATTACAAAAATAGATTCATGGACGCTACTGGGCGTGAATCTGTAGGATGACGAAAACAGATTCATTGACGCTACGGGGTGTGAATCTGAGAGATGACGATAAGAAGATTCATTGATGCTACGGGGCGTGAATCTGAAAGACGACGATGAGCAGATTCATTGATGCTATGGGGCGTGAATCTGAAAGAGGACGATAAGCAGATTCATTGACGCTACGGGGCGTGAATCTGAAAGATTACAAAAATAGATTCATGGACGCTACTGGGCGTGAATCTGTAGGATGACGAAAACAGATTCATTGACGCTACGGGGTGTGAATCTGAGAGATGACGATAAGAAGATTCATTGATGCTACGGGGCGTGAATCTGAAAGACGACGATGAGCAGATTCATTGATGCTATGGGGCGTGAATCTGAAAGAGGACGATAAGCAGATTCATTGACGCTACGGGGCGTGAATCTGAAAGATTACAAAAATAGATTCATGGACGCTACTGGGCGTGAATCTGTAGGATGACGAAAACAGATTCATTGACGCTACGGGGTGTGAATCTGAGAGATGACGATAAGAAGATTCATTGATGCTACGGGGCGTGAATCTGAAAGACGACGATGAGCAGATTCATTGATGCTATGGGGCGTGAATCTGAAAGAGGACGATAAGCAGATTCATTGACGCTACGGGGCGTGAATCTGAAAGATTACAAAAATAGATTCATGGACGCTACTGGGCGTGAATCTGTAGGATGACGAAAACAGATTCATTGACGCTACGGGGTGTGAATCTGAGAGATGACGATAAGAAGATTCATTGATGCTACGGGGCGTGAATCTGAAAGACGACGATGAGCAGATTCATTGATGCTATGGGGCGTGAATCTGAAAGAGGACGATAAGCAGATTCATTGACGCTACGGGGCGTGAATCTGAAAGATTACAAAAATAGATTCATGGACGCTACTGGGCGTGAATCTGTAGGATGACGAAAACAGATTCATTGACGCTACGGGGTGTGAATCTGAGAGATGACGATAAGAAGATTCATTGATGCTACGGGGCGTGAATCTGAAAGACGACGATGAGCAGATTCATTGATGCTATGGGGCGTGAATCTGAAAGAGGACGATAAGCAGATTCATTGACGCTACGGGGCGTGAATCTGAAAGATTACAAAAATAGATTCATGGACGCTACTGGGCGTGAATCTGTAGGATGACGAAAACAGATTCATTGACGCTACGGGGTGTGAATCTGAGAGATGACGATAAGAAGATTCATTGATGCTACGGGGCGTGAATCTGAAAGACGACGATGAGCAGATTCATTGATGCTATGGGGCGTGAATCTGAAAGAGGACGATAAGCAGATTCATTGACGCTACGGGGCGTGAATCTGAAAGATTACAAAAATAGATTCATGGACGCTACTGGGCGTGAATCTGTAGGATGACGAAAACAGATTCATTGACGCTACGGGGTGTGAATCTGAGAGATGACGATAAGAAGATTCATTGATGCTACGGGGCGTGAATCTGAAAGACGACGATGAGCAGATTCATTGATGCTATGGGGCGTGAATCTGAAAGAGGACGATAAGCAGATTCATTGACGCTACGGGGCGTGAATCTGAAAGATTACAAAAATAGATTCATGGACGCTACTGGGCGTGAATCTGTAGGATGACGAAAACAGATTCATTGACGCTACGGGGTGTGAATCTGAGAGATGACGATAAGAAGATTCATTGATGCTACGGGGCGTGAATCTGAAAGACGACGATGAGCAGATTCATTGATGCTATGGGGCGTGAATCTGAAAGAGGACGATAAGCAGATTCATTGACGCTACGGGGCGTGAATCTGAAAGATTACAAAAATAGATTCATGGACGCTACTGGGCGTGAATCTGTAGGATGACGAAAACAGATTCATTGACGCTACGGGGTGTGAATCTGAGAGATGACGATAAGAAGATTCATTGATGCTACGGGGCGTGAATCTGAAAGACGACGATGAGCAGATTCATTGATGCTATGGGGCGTGAATCTGAAAGAGGACGATAAGCAGATTCATTGACGCTACGGGGCGTGAATCTGAAAGATTACAAAAATAGATTCATGGACGCTACTGGGCGTGAATCTGTAGGATGACGAAAACAGATTCATTGACGCTACGGGGTGTGAATCTGAGAGATGACGATAAGAAGATTCATTGATGCTACGGGGCGTGAATCTGAAAGACGACGATGAGCAGATTCATTGATGCTATGGGGCGTGAATCTGAAAGAGGACGATAAGCAGATTCATTGACGCTACGGGGCGTGAATCTGAAAGATTACAAAAATAGATTCATGGACGCTACTGGGCGTGAATCTGTAGGATGACGAAAACAGATTCATTGACGCTACGGGGTGTGAATCTGAGAGATGACGATAAGAAGATTCATTGATGCTACGGGGCGTGAATCTGAAAGACGACGATGAGCAGATTCATTGATGCTATGGGGCGTGAATCTGAAAGAGGACGATAAGCAGATTCATTGACGCTACGGGGCGTGAATCTGAAAGATTACAAAAATAGATTCATGGACGCTACTGGGCGTGAATCTGTAGGATGACGAAAACAGATTCATTGACGCTACGGGGTGTGAATCTGAGAGATGACGATAAGAAGATTCATTGATGCTACGGGGCGTGAATCTGAAAGACGACGATGAGCAGATTCATTGATGCTATGGGGCGTGAATCTGAAAGAGGACGATAAGCAGATTCATTGACGCTACGGGGCGTGAATCTGAAAGATTACAAAAATAGATTCATGGACGCTACTGGGCGTGAATCTGTAGGATGACGAAAACAGATTCATTGACGCTACGGGGTGTGAATCTGAGAGATGACGATAAGAAGATTCATTGATGCTACGGGGCGTGAATCTGAAAGACGACGATGAGCAGATTCATTGATGCTATGGGGCGTGAATCTGAAAGAGGACGATAAGCAGATTCATTGACGCTACGGGGCGTGAATCTGAAAGATTACAAAAATAGATTCATGGACGCTACTGGGCGTGAATCTGTAGGATGACGAAAACAGATTCATTGACGCTACGGGGTGTGAATCTGAGAGATGACGATAAGAAGATTCATTGATGCTACGGGGCGTGAATCTGAAAGACGACGATGAGCAGATTCATTGATGCTATGGGGCGTGAATCTGAAAGAGGACGATAAGCAGATTCATTGACGCTACGGGGCGTGAATCTGAAAGATTACAAAAATAGATTCATGGACGCTACTGGGCGTGAATCTGTAGGATGACGAAAACAGATTCATTGACGCTACGGGGTGTGAATCTGAGAGATGACGATAAGAAGATTCATTGATGCTACGGGGCGTGAATCTGAAAGACGACGATGAGCAGATTCATTGATGCTATGGGGCGTGAATCTGAAAGAGGACGATAAGCAGATTCATTGACGCTACGGGGCGTGAATCTGAAAGATTACAAAAATAGATTCATGGACGCTACTGGGCGTGAATCTGTAGGATGACGAAAACAGATTCATTGACGCTACGGGGTGTGAATCTGAGAGATGACGATAAGAAGATTCATTGATGCTACGGGGCGTGAATCTGAAAGACGACGATGAGCAGATTCATTGATGCTATGGGGCGTGAATCTGAAAGAGGACGATAAGCAGATTCATTGACGCTACGGGGCGTGAATCTGAAAGATTACAAAAATAGATTCATGGACGCTACTGGGCGTGAATCTGTAGGATGACGAAAACAGATTCATTGACGCTACGGGGTGTGAATCTGAGAGATGACGATAAGAAGATTCATTGATGCTACGGGGCGTGAATCTGAAAGACGACGATGAGCAGATTCATTGATGCTATGGGGCGTGAATCTGAAAGAGGACGATAAGCAGATTCATTGACGCTACGGGGCGTGAATCTGAAAGATTACAAAAATAGATTCATGGACGCTACTGGGCGTGAATCTGTAGGATGACGAAAACAGATTCATTGACGCTACGGGGTGTGAATCTGAGAGATGACGATAAGAAGATTCATTGATGCTACGGGGCGTGAATCTGAAAGACGACGATGAGCAGATTCATTGATGCTATGGGGCGTGAATCTGAAAGAGGACGATAAGCAGATTCATTGACGCTACGGGGCGTGAATCTGAAAGATTACAAAAATAGATTCATGGACGCTACTGGGCGTGAATCTGTAGGATGACGAAAACAGATTCATTGACGCTACGGGGTGTGAATCTGAGAGATGACGATAAGAAGATTCATTGATGCTACGGGGCGTGAATCTGAAAGACGACGATGAGCAGATTCATTGATGCTATGGGGCGTGAATCTGAAAGAGGACGATAAGCAGATTCATTGACGCTACGGGGCGTGAATCTGAAAGATTACAAAAATAGATTCATGGACGCTACTGGGCGTGAATCTGTAGGATGACGAAAACAGATTCATTGACGCTACGGGGTGTGAATCTGAGAGATGACGATAAGAAGATTCATTGATGCTACGGGGCGTGAATCTGAAAGACGACGATGAGCAGATTCATTGATGCTATGGGGCGTGAATCTGAAAGAGGACGATAAGCAGATTCATTGACGCTACGGGGCGTGAATCTGAAAGATTACAAAAATAGATTCATGGACGCTACTGGGCGTGAATCTGTAGGATGACGAAAACAGATTCATTGACGCTACGGGGCGTGAATCTAAAAGATGACGATAAGCAGATTCATTGACGCTACGAGGTGTGAATCTGAAAGATGATGAAAGCAAATTCATGGACGCTACAGAGCGTGAATCTAAAAGACGACGGTGAGCAGATTTATTGACGCTACGGGACATGAATCTGAAAGATGACGAAAGCAGATTCATGGACGCTACGGGGCGTGAATCTGAAAGACGACGAAAGCAGATTCATTGACGCTACGGGGCGTGAATCTGAAAGGTGACGATGAGCAGATTCATTGATGCTACGGGGCGTGAATCTGAAAGACGACGATAAGCAGATTCATTGACGCTACGGGGCGTGAATCTGAAAGAGGACGATAAGCAAATTCATTGACGCTACGGGACGTGAATCTGAAGGAGACGGTGAGCAGATTCATTGACGCTACTGGGCGTGAATCTGAAAGACGATGAGCAGATTCATTGACGCTACGGGGCGTGAATCTGAAAGATGACGAGGAGCAGATTCATTGACGCTACTTGGCGTGAATCTGAAAGATAACGATAAGCAGATTCATTGACGCTACGAGGCGTGAATCTGAAAGATGACGATGAACAGATTCATTGACGCTACAGGGCGTGAATCAGAAAGGTGACGATGAGCAGATTCATTGACGCTACGGGGCGTGAATCTGAAAGAAGACGATAAGCAGATTCATTGACGCTCTTGGGTGTGAATCTAAAAGACGACGATAAGAAGATTCATTGACGCTACGGGGTGTGAATCTGAAAGATGACGATGAGCAGATTCATTGACGCTACGGGGCGTGAATCTGAAAGAAGACGATAAGCAGATTCGTTGACGCTACGGGGCGTGATTCTGAAAGAGGGATCACGTCCAACATAGGACGTACCCAAAGACGAAATGGGATTACACAATGCACGTATGCCTGAAAAATGTGAGCGTCGGTGAGACGCGAATGATGTATGTCCTATGCTCTAGTACCGCACAAAAGTATCTAAAGAATCCTAATCTGGTTTAGGATGACCCTGACTCTATATGTATAAAGATTTCTAAGCCAAATGTGATGCATCTGGAAGAAAAACATGTAAAACAAAGGTGAGGATAGAATAGGAATTTCACATCGAGTGAAACCCTACACACTCTCGAAAATAATACAATCCTAGGCTAATGCAACCTAAAGCTACAAGCACGCAGAGCCTAACCCTAGGGTGTACTAAGCTAGAGACCTTAATTTCTATTATTGTTTGTTTTAGGGTTTGGCAAGCTATCGGGCCCTTGGGCCCAACATGAGTGGATGTGGATCCTTGAACCCGTAAGGAAGAGAATAGGCTCTAATGGCCCAAGTGATGGTGATGGGCTTTGGGCCCTAGAAAAATATGGATCTAGGCCCGTGGGCCTGGCAGGGAGGCGGGCCCTTAGGCCCAAGCTCGAGAAATGAGCCGTTAAACTCATAGCAACCGATATAGAACCCGAAGGCTAAAAATAGGGGAAAGGAAGGAGGGCCCACGCAGGCCCCAAAATAGCTTATTGAGAGGTTTATTAATTGTTTTGATCTAAAACTAGCACAATAATCAAAACACTAATATAAGTCACTAATTACTCAAAATGAGCAGACAAGTAAATTAACGCAACTTATGATATCAAAACTTTAAGCACAAAGATGGGAGTGTAAGCAATGGTCATTACGCAAAAATGTTTTTGCAAAAATGATGAAGTCACAGGCACGATTTCAATCATGTTAAACATGGCAAAATAGTGATACTAACTCATGTTGAAAAAGATGTATTATGCTCCGCATGAAAAATACTTCATTATCACATGCTTGTTCATTTCATGCATGCATCAATTTTATGGAACATCCATCATGCAAAACATTTAATGCGAAGATTTCAACCCATCATTCATGTGATCATCATGTTGCATGCATGCATATCATTAATTATTTCATGCAGGGCTAACATATATTACGTAACACATGCTAAAAATCTTACGACATTTTTACCGTAAAAAATTGCATGCAAAATTTCATTGAATCATCAAAGCACCGTTACATCATCAGTTCATCACATGGAATATAAACTCAACCATGGAAGAGAACAAAAGATGAGACAGGGATTATTACCTAGTCGGCACGAGCCCGTCGACCCGATTACAAGAAATCTCGCCCCCTTTCGTGTCGATGTGTGGTGGAGGCGACAAGTGGGCCCCACTCAATGTCCAAGTGGAGAGAACCAAAACTTCAAGGGACCACGCAAAATTGTTTTTGCATGGGAGGAAAAGAAAAGGAAAAATGAAATAAGCTAGAAAACTGTTTTTTTTTTTTTTTGCAAAACTATTTTTGCAAGACTACTCTTGCAAAATAATTTTTTTTTTTTGTTTTTTTTTGTTTTTTTTTAAAAAAAAACAAAACAAAACCCTTTTTTACTGTTTCCCTGTTTTTTGTAAAAACCTTTTTTACTGTTTCTTTTTCTTTTTTTTTCTCTCTCCTGCTCCCTCCTTCTTCTTCACGTGTCTGTTACAGACGCACAAAATATTTTTTTTCCTGCTTCTTTCTTCTTCTCTCTTCTTCTTTCTTCTGCTCTCCTCTTCTCTCTTCTTCTCCTCTCTTCTGCCCTTCTTTTTCTTCTCCTTTTCTTTTTTTCTTCTTCCCATGTTTCTCCCTCTTCTTCTTCACGCGTGCTACAGATGAAATTTTTTTTTTCTCCTTTCTTTTTCCTTCCTTCATCTTTCTTCTTCTCTCCCTTCTTTTTCTTCTCCTTTCTTCACGTCTGGTTGCAGACGTTTCTTCGTTTTTTTTTTGTTTTTTTTTCGTTGACAGCAGCAGCTACTGCTGCTGTCTTCCTCTCTCTCTCTCTCTCTAACAGTCTCTCTCTCTCTCTCTACCCTGTCAACTGCAGCTATTGCTGCTGCTCTGTTTCTCTCTCACAATCTCACTTCAGCTCTCTCCCTCTCGGTTCTTCTCTGACCAGTTCCTCTCCCTATTTCACTCTCAATCTCCTTCCCGATTCTCTCTCTCTGTTTTCTCTCTTCTGGATCTCTCTCTCTCTACTCTGTTCTCTCTCGATCTCTCTCAGCTGCTCTCTGCTACTCTCTCTCAGCTGCCTTATCTCTCTCACTCTGTTTTTTTCTCTCTGATCCTCTTTCTACCCCAGCCAAGTCCACCGATCCCCCCTTCCCCTCTCTCTGTTTCTCCCCTTTTCAATCTCCTCCCATCTCTCTTAGCCGACAGCCTTCTCTCCCACGCTGTTTCCCTTGTGTCAAAACAACACAACACATGCGTGTGAGCATTAGGGACCCAAAGAAAGTGTTCCCCATGCTGCCATGCACGTGGAACATGCCATGTGCGTGCTAAAACGTGCAGGCCGATTTTATTATTTTGTAAAAAATTATTATTATTTTTGTGTTTTCCTTATAAAAATAGAAACGGGTCCCACCATTTTGAAATTTGATTTTTAGACAAAATTCTTTCAAGAACTGATTTTTGACAAAAAAAATAGTTGATTTGGGAAAAATCGGGATCAGCCGATCCCGTCGCGACATGTGGCGATACCCAGGGATTAAAATCATACGGTTCCTCGACTGAACTTTTTCCATTCCGAGTTCGGGGTTCCCCGAGATTTGGTTCTCTTCTCGTTCCGGCCTTGAGCTGAATTTTGGACGAATGGAGTGAAGCCTACTTAGTTATATTAAGCTAATTTTCATTAAATTATGCACATAAATCGAGGTGTGGCCAAAACGGGTATTTTTCCGAGGTGTACGAAAATTTGGCGTCTACCATTGGCATGACCAGTTACTATTTGTGGAGTTCGCTTACAACAATAGTTCCCAAGCCAGCATTGGCATGGCACCATTCGAGGCACTTTATGGGAGGCTATGCTAAACCCCGTTATGTTGGACGAAAGTTCAGGAAAAAGGAATTTTATGGCCATAGGTGATCCAAGAGACTACGGAGAAAATTCAACTGATCAAGGAACGACTAAGGACTGCACAAAGCCGACAAAAGAGTTTTGCGGATAACCGGAGGAGACCCTTACAATTCTAAGAAGGAGATCATGTGTTCTTGAAGGTCAGCCCTCGACTAGGAGTCAAACGATTCGGGAGCAAAGGAAAACTTACCCTACGGTATATTGTACCATTCCAAATTCTTGTAAAAGTTGGGGAATTAGCATACCGCTTAGCCTTACCTCCACAGTTGGCAAAGGTGCACAATGTGTTTTATGTGTCCATGTTGAGAAAGTACAACCCAGATCCCGAGTACTTCATAGAGTGGTAGGAAGTTCAGGTCAATGAAGACGTGAGCTTTGAAATGGAACCTGTTCGAATCATAAAAACTAAGAAACGAGAACTTCAGGACATAACAAAATGGTTTGTAAAGGTTCAGTGGAAACACCACGGTTCGGAAGAGGCGACATGGGAATTAGAAATGGATATGAGGGATAAACATGCGGAACTCTTCACAGGTAATTCCTAGGCCTTGTAGAATAAATTTCGGGATGAAATTTTTGTTTAGGGGGTGATAATGTAACACCATAAAAATTCTTGTAAGGGCCTTGAAAAGCCCATGGGCTGGGCCCAATGTTTTGTGCACACTCAATATGGGGTGGCATGTGAGAAGAGAGCATGCCGACAAAAACCATTCACGTGAAAGGAAGTGATGCCACACGTGACTATGTGTGATGAGTGAGAGGTTGACGGATTGATTCCAGCCTTTAACTAAACTAGCACCTCATGCATAGGATGAGATGAAGAGTAGCGCAAAAATGATTTTACATAACAAGTGCAGGATTAAATGAATGAAATGAATAAATGAATAGTTCAAAATTTCCAAGACGTATATAGTTATAAAACGTATATAGTTAGGGTTTTCACGTAAAAGTTTATATGCATGCATGCATGCATACACGTGAAACATAGCACGTATACTGATAGAGCACGTGCATGAATGCCAGTGCATGTGGTATAATATTATTGTTATAATTATTTTACGTGAATAATGCATGCAATATATATACATATATATATATATATGTGTGTGTGTGTGTGTGTGTGTATGGGAGGTTTTAAATAATTAAATTAATTAAATGCATGCAATGGTATATATATAAGTATATATATATAGGAAGTTAATTACTTAAATGCATGCATAAGGGGACGTATAGGTAGGTGTGCATTTTGGGTATATGTATATATATATATATATATATGGAAACCATGTGGACCCTACCTAAGGTAGAAAATGTGTGTACTTAGAGGAAGAAAATACTAAGTATTAGGGATTATTCTAGGTTAGTTTGGAAGGAGATATTTTAAGAAATAAGTTATGGAGAAAATTTTAGAGTTTGGGAAAGAAAAATAAATAAATAGAAATAGAAGAAAGAGAGTGTGGTCGATCTCTCCATAGAAATAGAAGAAAGAGAGTGTGGTCGATCTCTCCATAGGAGAGAATCGACCCACACATGTTAAATTTGTTACGAATCCCATTTTTATGCAAAACTTAGAAAACTTACCCTCAATTAAAAGTAGGCTTATTTTTGGTAATCTAGCAAGGCTTGGGATCATCCGAACCGTTGGATCTAATCTCGAGACACTTGTGAACAGCCTAGTGGGTTTTTATAATTTTTA
Organism: Macleaya cordata; assembly: GCA_002174775.1. Classification (NCBI taxonomy): domain Eukaryota; kingdom Viridiplantae; phylum Streptophyta; class Magnoliopsida; order Ranunculales; family Papaveraceae; genus Macleaya; species Macleaya cordata. Next base: position 72,449 of record MVGT01000555.1, read on the forward strand.
GGAAATCAATTTGGCACAAAATTTGTGGGAATCGGCCAAGCGATGAGGAGCTTGATCTCTCCTCTATTCTCTTCCTAAAATTTTGTTAACTAATTAGCTAACCTTCTCACTTGGATAAACTTGAAATACTAGGGTTTCTCATGAAGTAAAAATTAATGTGAACCTTTGGATGGTGATCAAGTTATCACCACCATCAAAAATTAAGAAGCCTAATCGTGTAAGCTTGTGAGGGTGGACTTCCTTATCTAATAGAATTTTAAATCTCTATTTTGGTCAAAGAAGATAACTAGGAAAGTGAGAAGAGTTTTAGGAAGTTAGTAGAGATCGAGAAAATCTAGGGAGAAAGGGAGAGTTTGGCTATACTAGGGCCGATCCCTCCAAATCTCTCCATTATTGAGAGTTGATCAAAAAAACAAAAGAAAAGAGAAGGAGAAAAACGACAACAGCTTCAAAGGCCTATGAAGTTGGGTTTTCTTCTTCAAAAACTTAAAAAAAACTCAAGGTTCTAAAGCTTATTGGAAGGGGGAAGAAACTAGTGGATCAACCGTCATCAAATCGCGCAGTAAAGGTAGGAGAAACTCGGGTAGTTTGTGAGTATAAATTTATTGTTTCCCTTTGATTTTGAGATTGAATATACATTCATGAAGGGCTGAGTTCCATGAACTAGTGAATATATATATATATAGATCTACACACACACACACATATATATATATATATTACATGCGTTGATATTTATTTCATGATGTTAAATCTATGAAAAGCAATGAAGAAAACGTTCCTCTAATAAATAATATTGAGAAGTGATGCATGGTTTGATGGGTTATTCCAAACCATGTCATCCAAAGTGAGAAATTCCTGCCGAAGATCGTACGATGTACAATGGAAAGAGAAACCTAATGTTTAAACAAGAAAGCGAACAAAACGTTCGGTCTGAAATCATCGGTAATGTAGATGTTATTCATTTTGATGTGTTGTTGTTCTATATATGATCTGTATATGTTTGTGATGATATTGTACTGTGTTAGATGAAATATGAATCCCTACTCAGCATTGGCTCACCCCATTCTTTTCATCTTTCACAGATCAGTGAAAGGGATACGTAGGAACGCGAGTTGCGGCGTACTCGTGAGGAGGAAGACTAGGTATGTCTACCATGAACAATTATTTTGGTAGTTTAATGTTTGAATAAGTTTGGAAACGTTACTTGGACAAGATGAGATGCTTTTACATTGATTTCAGATTGTTTCAGTTTTTGGACAGTTGACTAGATTCTCTGATCAGTAGTTAGTATTTTGAAAATAATTCATATTTTGGTAGTTTAATGTTTGAATAAGTTTGGAAATGTTACTTGGACAAGATGAGATGTTTTTACATTGATTTCAGATTGTTTCAGTTTTTGGACAGTTGACTAGATTCTCTGATCAGTAGTTAGTATTTTGAAAATAATTCATATTTTGGTAGTTTAATGTTTGAATAAGTTTGGAAAAGTTACTTGGACAAGATGAGATGATTTTACATTGATTTCAGATTGTTTCAGTTTTTGGACAGTTGACTAGATTCTCTGATCAGTAGTTAGTATTTTGAAAATAATTCATATTTTGTTTATGGGATTTTAATTTTGGTTGTATCTCTGGATTCATGTGATCCAGAGGAAGCTACAGTAAAAATTTTGTGATTTTTAAAGATGGATAAGTTTCGTTTTTATATTTTATAATTTGATGCATGCGTACTAAAAGATGAAATCAATTTCACTTGTGATTGCATCTGATTCTGGATGAATCCCTTAGGAATTAGACTTTGTCCAAAATATGAAAGATGTGCGCTCTGAGTCTAGTTTCAGAGGGTTCTGACGGAATCTGTCTGCTGCATGAGGTCAAATTAAAGTTTTATTTTATGTATGTTTTTCTGTCTAAAAATTATTTTAAAAATATTGTAAAAATGTAGATACCTTTTTGAACAAAAACCCAAAAGGGTTACTCGTTTTGAATACTTATTATATTAAGTGGCATTCAGTAAAGTTATAAACTCACTGCTGGCATGTTTTATGAAATAAAAAGGCTTAAGGCATGTGGGCCCAGTTTGACTTAGCTGGCTAAGACCCAAACCAAGTTTAGTTGGGTCAGAGCTGACCAAGCCCAATAGAGTTGGACCTGAATGTATTTTAAAAGCATATGTTAGGTCCATGAGTTCACTCATGTCATATTTGTCGAATTTCGTGTCAAAGGTAAACTCAAGATGGTTAATGTAACTTGAGTTAGAGTTAGTGAGTCATTCGGTTCGTTGCGAAGCAAAGACTCCAAGAAGCTCAACTCACCACCG
>MVGT01002245.1:0-80370 GCA_002174775.1 Macleaya cordata
AAAAAAAAAAAACAAAAAAAACAAGAATCTCATATATATCATATACAGTACTTCAAATACAGCTATTCAATTATGACAAATTGATCAGAGTAAATATATATGTTACAGAGATAAACATTTTGATCCTATACTGATCATCAAGAAGAAGAGTTTTCAACTTTCAACCACTATACATGTTCTCTAATTAAGAATCACCTTTTATCATCAAGACCCTATAAAACCAAGAAAATTAAAAATATTCAATCCTCATCACTTAATTCCCATTTCAAACAACCAATATAGGAAGTAATTAAACACACCCACAACACCCACACACATAAAATATACAAACTAATTAAACTATATATATAAACACCATATATAATCATCAAAAATTCACAACTAAATCCTCAAAAACAAAGTGAATTACAAATACCCATTAGAATTCGGATTCACAGGAATCATTTCCTAGTCGAGGAATTCGAAGAGCAATCGAAATGACCTTCATTTGCAACCTCCCTTCTATGGAAGTTCCTGTGACAACTACAAGCAGCACACTTAAGAGAAGCACTGGTTCCTTCTTCTCCTGCAGCCATGAATTCTCTACAACCATCAACGGCATACCCACCGATGTTTGCCGCATGATTCTTCCTACACTCTCTATATTTGACTCCATTCTCAGTATTACTTTTGTTCACAGAAGCACCATTAGAAACTGTTTTGGGTTCTTTTTGAGGTCTCATATTGTTGTTAATATTATTAGGACTAAAATTGATGGTCTGATCTCTGATTTTTGGTTCTTGATGTTCTTCAACAAGACTAGTTCTAGAATTAGAAGAACCAGTTTTAGGTCTTCTGTTATTGAATTGGAAATTAGAGAGATGGGTTATTGAAGAACTTGGCATAGATATGGGTTGAACCAATTAAAAGAACAAAACCCTAATTAACCAAAGGAGCTTTCATTTCTTCAACTCCGTCATTGGACTTACATTTATATGAATTGAAGGGCTCAACTTTTAGAAGTGTGATTGAATTAAAACAGCTTATTCTACAACTCAATTTCTCGTGATATTTTGACACTTGATTTCTCTTCTTTATCTCATGACTTTGTGAGGGTCCGTTATTATGGTTCTTACAGTTATATGTAACAGTTTCATTATAACGGTCGTCCTAATTAACTTGAGAAATACTGTTGCTAAAAGGCTTCCTAAGACGTCGATTTCATAATTACAGTTATAAATAAAAAGTTTTTTAATAATAAAACCGTTGTCTTAACCTAATTAACCGTCGCAATAGATCATTTTAGTGAACATTGTTTAATGTGGAAGGAGATTAAATTCAAATGTTTTCTTAATTGTTTAGGTTTGAATATTTGATGTGCTAAGCCCTTAAATCGACCTAATATTTGTATCAAGATTTATAGGTTTCGAATCCAAGATCTCCCACAGAAGAGAAGAATATGTATCTACACATGGTTGGTACATAATTAAAATGGCCTAATTCAGGGAGAGAAATGCCAATTTGCAAGCACCGCAGAATCAACAATCAATAATAGGAGAGTCTTCGAGCGTAGTAGAATTGTGCACAGAAAGATTTGAAGTTAGGTTTGTATGTCAATAACAATAGACTTTACCAATTAAGCTAGTCGAATTAAAAGTTACGGCCATACTTAGTATGCAGGAAAAATTTACAGAATGCAAATTACCGCAGTTGTGGTAGTGGTAGTTTGCATGGACAAATAAGGCCATAGGTATCTTAACTAGCAGAGAAATACCATACCAAGCAGCCGTTTAATCTATTCGACTGGGAATAACTGCAGATGCGAATTTTTCTTGCATATCAAGTAGAGCCTACGTCAATAAATTTTAAATTTATACAAAGTAAAAAAAATATATAATCATTTATGTAAAATATATAGAGAGATTTGAGAGACAAGAATATATTTAAGGGGACCCTAAGGTCACTTATGTTTCTATAATAGAAATTAAAGGCTACAGTTGTGTGTCGAGAATTAATTTGGTTAAAAACTTAATTAATTATTAAAACTGTGATATCACTTGTTTAATTTCAAAGACATTTGCATTAAAGTGGGGTTTAGCCGATACTTTTGAATCATCCAGAAATTTTGATGGTTGCGTGATTTGTGATGTTCAAACTAATGAAAAAGAAAGAAAAGAAGAGAAGAAGAATGCCCTAGAATTAAATTTTCTTAATTTATGCTTCTTGCATGATTTTTCTTCAGGGAAATGAACATAGGAATAGAATTTGCGAAGGTGGAAAGTGGGGCCAGGAAAAGATGGCGGCCCCACCACCATTGTTTACAAGATCGGTATGAGTACGCATCTTCAGACCTCATTGCTTCTCGCTATAACGAACAAAAGAATTTCTACCATTGTTTGGGTTGATAAGGCCATCTACAGCGATCACAGGATAAAAGCTAAATTTGGTCTACCAAATTTGGCATATATTTGAGAGTTAAACATCGCACGGTTTCAAGGTTCCTCTAAAAAAATTAATAAAAAACTAAATTGGGGACACAAACGATATTTTTTTAAAAAAAAAATTCTTTTCAAATAATGCTAGGCGGTGTCCTTGGGGGCCGCCTGGCATTAGACACCCTACTGTCTGATGCCAGGTGACCCGCAGGACACCGCCTGGCATTTTGGAAAAAGATTTTTTTTTAAAATACCAAACGTGTCCTTTTTCACTTTTTTACTATTTTTTTTTCAGAAAACACATTACGCTGTCTGACATCAGACGCCCACCACCTGGGTCGTCTGATATCAGACGCTTCCCCTCCCACCCGCCTAATATCAGACGCCTCGTCCCCTACCCGCCTAGCCAAAAATCTGGAGATTCAGTGTGGAGACTGCCAAATTTAGCTTAGTTGAGTGACTTGTAGGGTTCATTTGCAGGTTTACAATACCTCATTGTGTAACACTTTTTGCATATTTAGCCAGATTTTTACACCAATGTGGATGCCCTAAGGGATTCAAAAATTAGTCAAATGAAATTGACCAGTTTAAAAATTTTATTTTTTTTAATTTCAAATTAAAAATAAAACAATTAGAACTTGAAGAGATGATGTCCTAAGTGTATAGATGTATAATGTTGGAGAGGAATTTTGTGGGGACCATGATTTTATTGAAAAATTGGTTATATTTAAACCTTTGAACCAAAGAAAAGAGAGGAGGATGATGATGCTCTAAGTTCTTTAACCAGTTGTAAACCACTATTAATGACTTGGTAATTGTGGTGGAGGTATTCAGAGTGGTGGAAAATGCTCGAAGTGTTGGAGACTTGGAGTCAAATAAAGAAAAGAGTTAGATCGTTGGAGATTTTCAAGTTAACCTATTTTTTTTTATTACCAACAGGTGTAAAAGAAGTATAAGCTAAGTAACCAGAGTGCGGAGCGAGAATGAAAACGAAAGCGAAATCGTCAGAACGACTGATTAAAAAATGTTCTTAGCTTTAAAATGACTTCAGAGTAGGAACGTCGAAGCGTGGTTCGGAATGGGATAGCGTCATCCCTGTACTAAAGTTCCAGTTACTATACGTATCAAAATGAGTAGGGTACTAAAGTAAGAGCGGAGTCAAAGTAAAGCAATTTTTGTGATGTTGAATATCTATTCTATTATTAAAAGTCAAAAAAAGATCTTAGAAATAATTATAAAACTGTAAATTATTAAAATATTTAAATATAATGATATAGGTAATGAGATAATGAGAGAACGTCTTAAAAAAAAAAAAACCAATCCCATCGATCGTGCATATATAAAAGCAGAACAGTTATAGGGAGACGACGAGCATGATATATTATTTTTAGGCGGGAAAGCATCAGAGTGGTCAACTGTTTACGTAATCAACGCTTATCGATTGGTAATAAAAAAACAAAACCAATAAAACGTCGTATTGATAGACGAACATGATACGGTCCTCCGACAGTACATTATCCTTAAGATCAGAATCATTGGTTGTGAGTATATCTGTCTTTTTATAATCTCGAGGATTGTGAGTATATCTGTCTTTTTATAATCTCGAGGATGAAAAGAAGGATCTAGATGGTAACCAAAAAAAATAAAAAATCAAAGAATAATTGGAATAAAAAGGTGGGGGAAGAAGAAGAATAGAACAAATGAAATGAAATGAAGAAAAGTAGGTGTGTGGTGGCAAACTGCAGCTATCTTGTTTTGTCGGGGGTGTAATGTCCGTCGCCACCCGTCCCCTCGGTGATCATGCGGACCACCACCTCCTAACCCTAGTAGTAAAGCTAGCTTTGACATGATAGCTCAGCCTCCCAACCTTCTTTTGTTGGTATTTCAGGACAAAATAATGCGAAAAAACAAAAAACAACTAAATAAATTCAATAAAGAGAATGGTGCCTAGACACAAACACCTGTTTTGCTATAGTAGTTAATTTGTAACTCTCTCTTGTATTTAGGGGAGGTCGTGATCAACTATGTTTGAAAATGATTATTATAACGGTGTAATGGTAGGAGTCGTTACCCTTGTAATGATTTTCAAGCTCAAATCAATATTTGTGTTAAATTAGAAAAACAACATAATAACAAAAAATAATGATTGTTAAAACGGATAATAATGGTGTTTTAATTTTTTAAAAAAGAGATGTTTTTAATAAAATAACGATCCTTCATTGTTTCGCCAACTCGGTGGTGATCGAGTCTGAGTTAAAAGCCTGAGTCAGGCACACGTCAAAAAATAATTTTAAAAAATAATAAAAATGAGTTAAATTGACCGAATCAGTCTGAGTCAGATTGAGTCGAGATCAGACCGAATCTAGTAGTGGCCAAGTTGCTCAGTTCAGATCGAGTCTAATCTGAGTCAGCTATGACAGCCGCATATGTCAGTCCCAACTTGAGTGAGTAGACAAACCATGCGCGAGCTTAAGTCATTTTTATTGAGCGCACCCCTTGATTTCATTTATCTGATTGTTTAAAATCAATTAATAAATGATCCTTAATTCATCCTAAGTAAAAAAAAGTTGGTACGTCAGCATATTTTAAAAACACCCACCAGATGTTCAAATCAGAGGTCGCTAAATTTTATCAAAACCTGGCATTCCAATATACATGAACTATGTATTCTAATATGATAAAGAACAACAATGCATTCACTATGCAAGTTGGGAATAATTAAAAGAAAAGTTGTAATCTTCTCCAAAACAAAATGGATAAGAAAGACAAGCTAGGGTGTGAGGTAGGTTTTTGTGTTCATAGGGTTTGAAATATATTCTAGGTTATCAATCATATTTTTGGTTTTTGCTAATAAAATAAGAAAGAAGAAAAAGAAAAACACCCAATAAGCAAGGAATTTGGAAATTAGTGGGTTTGCATTTGAGGATAACTTTTTATATATATTTCCAGATGACCATTAAATGTCTGAATTAATGCACGGTGGGTGTTGTCCTTTAATTTGCTTTCTTTTTCTCCATGTGAGTCATGATCTCGAAATAGGTCCACATATATAGCTGCTAGTATGATCAATATTTGGGTGCAGAGATTGTTTACAATTAGGTTTTGATTCATTTTCATGGATAAAATGTGTTAATGCATATAAACAAGATTTTATGTTATTGACTTCAAATTTTTAGGAAATGACAAGTTGACAACGACGACGACGGCAATAATCAATTAATGTTGTCAATTCAAGTTGGATCAACTATTTATCCATAGAAAATGCTAAACTTACTGTAAATCTTACTGCCTAGTCATCCACAGTTCTCAAATAATCTCATACCATTCGTGATTTGCGTCATTCCTAAATGGACACAAATACCCTCATAAATAGTCTTTGCAGTAAGATTTACAGTACGTTTTGCAGTAAATGTAGCATCACCGTTTATCCATCTATATTATTGTTGGAACAATATATCGACTAGCTAGGGTTGGAACTTGGAACCATGAGTGGCGCCGATAGGCTTCAAGTACTTTTTCAGAGTTGATTATAATAAATACACTATTACTAATTATTGTTTAGAGGCTTTTAGATTAATTGAAACTATAATATGAATTATAGATCATGATGAAAACACGAGTTGCTCTCTAGTATCTACCAAGAGGACATTCCTTTTAAGGTGTTTTACTTGTGATAATGGACATAAAAGCATGCTATATTGTGTAGTATTAAGAAGAGGCCTTGTTTTCTATCTAATTCCTTACCTTAGTATACTAACTAAATTAGTATCAGAAGGTTGTCTTTTCCCATTTCAGTTAACCTAGAATTAATATCTCGACTTTGATGACTTTTAAGTATGAAATTAACAAAATATACTTTCTTTTTTTAACAAAATATACTTTTTGGGTGAAATTGTGGTTAATTCTTTTTTTTTTTTATTTTTTATATGTACTCTTTAATGGAGGTAGTGTTTTTATCCCTTTAAAGGTTATAAATATGATATGCTTTTTTTCTTTTTTGTTTCTTTAAGGTGGTAGAGAAGACAATATCATGAGTTGATGTGTAGTGGGGCAGATAGAAAAAAAAAAAGTGGAGGGGTCTGTGCAGCTCAACCAACATTAGTCTATTCTTGATGTATGATTGTTGTATAATAAAGGTTTTGGACTTTGGCTTTAGGGGGGATGGAAGAGCCCACATTGAGGTAGACTAAGAATTAAATTAGGGTTTTGAGAGTGTAACATAGGAGGGGTCAAGTACAACAAGAAATCACAAATATATTTCTTTAAAATATCTTTTAATATGTTTGGGTGTGATATGTTTTGTAACTAAATTGAAGAAAGCAAGTGAATAAAGAATAAAGTTGTAAGAGAACAAAAAAAAATAAAAAAAAAAATGAAAAAAAAATGAGAGAGAATATATAATTTCTTTGAGAAAGCAAGTAATTGATTCTTTTCAAGTTTCTCTTTGGGCCTTGTGGGCTATACATAACTAAAAAAAGTTCTTTTTCTTTTCTCTAAAAAACAAAATAAAAATAAAAACAAGAGATCCTTTTTTTTCCTTATTAATTAATTTTTTGTATGTTTACACACGTTCAACGTTACTCTTTTAAATTCTATACATAAAAAAAAAAACAGAAAAAAAGAAAAAGAAAATAAAACGTTACTCTTAAAAGAAAGAAATTCTGCATTAGTTAGATTGATTCATGATCTAATCTTGTATTGTGCAGGATTTTTAAATTTAAGAAACTTAAAATAAACTTTAATTTTATTTTTTTAGTCTCACTTTGAAAGTAATTACGAGGCAAAACTGTAAAAAGCAAACACCACCTTACACGCCCTACAGGCCTGTTGGATTGGACTTGGTCAATTTAACTTAATTCCACAATTATTAATGGCAGTCCCAGTGTGGTCAAACCTTTTCCTCCTTTTGGTTTTTTTATTTTCTCTCTCTAAGCCCGTTAGAAAGATAAAACTGAGTGGGTTTTTGTGTTTGGATGGTCAACCTCATTTCATCGAAGTGGGGAGGGTGCCTATAAGAATTTGGAGGAGGCCTATAAAACGACTCCTGATAATATCCCACAAAGCCCCGTTGGGTTGGATTTGGTCGAGTCCATGCTTTGCCCATTTACTTATAGACCCACAAAAGGCCCAAATAGGAAATCTGGACTTGAATCACTGAGCTTAAATGCTCATTAGATGGCCCAGATCCCCTTCAACCAATACAGTCGAGATGATCGATATAATCTTGGAAATTTTAAAAGCACATCTCAAAAATTTGATAGTAGGCTCGATTTTGTTTGTGATTGCATAAGTTTAGATCAAATTTTTGGTGCACGCTAATATAATTTCCGTAGAATTTATGTTCTAAGTTTTGGGATGGAGAAAAAATTAGGGCAACGCGTTTGATAAGAATAATTAGGGCAACGCGTTTGATAAGAATAATTCTTCGTATCAAGATAAATAAATAATTAAGCAATCCTCGTATGTTGCACGTAAACTACATTAATAGTTAAAAATTAAAATACTATACAAGTCGGATGTCAACGGATTTTTACCAATCGAAGCTCATTTAAATCCGAATTAACCGACCTAAAAAAAGTTTAAAAATGAATCAGATTCCTCGTGATTTGTCCGAGGAACACCCTCAATTGGAGGGAAGACTTGGATCCACGTGTCCAGTGTATGAATTTCATGTGGAGAATGAATGGGATATGATTCTGTACTCCGAGGAGTTGGGTAGCCAGTGTTTGTCTTTCTTGCTAACTGATATGATCAACGACTGATTTGTGTTTTCGTAAGAGAGACACACGATTGAACTGATCTGATTGGCGTTTCCTAGCCGTTGGATTTTAACGTGTTTCATTTTGGGCTTGATGACTTTTTAAAATTCTGCGTATAAAGCCCAAATCTAATAGCTTGATCAGTTGTGTGAACTAGGTACCATATTAATGAGGCTCTACATGGGCTTACTTTTAGCCCATGTGAATCGTTTTCAAATATCCTTTGAGAGCTACTTTTTTTTTTTTTTTTTATAATTATGGTCCAACAATCCATCCTGCATTTGTTTATTGGTTAGTGTAAAGAGAGTGTAAGATAAATGAGATGTTAATATTAAAAAGGCAAATTTTTTTTTTTGATGATCGGGATGTCCAGACCTCTTAGAGCACATGACTAATTCTCGGGATAATGCCTTTCTCCTCCTATTAGCAGTTACGGGGTAGATCTGGAGAATTAAAACGAACTGACCACCAAAGGAATTCGATCTCTCAACTCGACCTCCATGTTGCATACAATGTGCATTTGTTGCATTTTTTTGCTATGACAAAATTGTGCATTTTTATGGATTTTATTAGGAAAGCGAGGCTGCGAAGATAGTATATGTATGTTGACAAACATAAGTTATATGATAGAATAATACTAGATAAAATAGGATAAGAGAGTAAGTTCAATGGCTTCCTCAGATCCGCTGATCTGAAAAATGAGGGGTTCTAGCGCACCCCGCCTCAAATTCTCATATCCTTCTCTCCACACTTTAGTTTGATGATTGACAAAAAGAATAGGTTGATGGATCCTAACTTTGAACTCCCACCCCTTTTTCCCTTCTTTCTCTCGACCATCAATCCATGGATTAGCCTCTTTGCCTAGTTCAAACTTCAATTCAGGTAATGTTCCACTAGCATGCGAACCCCTCACATCACCAAATATGAGGTTTCGCCACTGATCTTGATCTAAAAGTGCTTATGTTAATGCTCTTTTAATAAAAAGAGCTTCTTTAGTGCAAAATCAACATAAGAAAACTCACCATGCATAAAGAATACATGGAATCCACATACATAGTGGACACAAAAATAGTTGTTAATTTATAATCAACTTTTCTGTAGTGCTTACTTGAATACGATCAAAATACTGATTTTTTACGATGATGTTTTTCTCACCATGTAGATCATAGTTGAAAAATTCAGCCCATTCTAAAACTTCTAATCCAATCAAAAATTAATTGAAATTTAAAAAAACAGTCATTTTTTTTTTAAGTCCAAATAGCACCATCCTGCATATGCATACACTTGTTCATGTAGTGGAGTACGGTAGGTACCCAGCTCCCATGAATACAGGATCCAAAACCATTATCTACCCATAGTTTTTTGCCCTCCAAAACAAAAAAAAATAAAAAATATAGTGTCCTTTTCTTCATATCTCTGACAAAATAGTTTTTAACTTCAAAATACAAAGATTTTAAGATTAGCATCTAAGGAAGACTTGATTAACTTGTTTACTTCTGAATATGTATTTAATTAAATAAAAAAAGATACCCTTTTTTTTTAAAAAAAATAATCCACTTAATTATGATATTTAACTTAATTTAAATTACATACAACCAAACCTCCCCCAGTTGAACATCAAAACAACCCCTTTCATCTGACTATGAATGAAAAAAAAAAAACACCATCTTGTGGAGTAGGTCAGCAGTATCACGTGCTGCTTCGATCGGATGGTCCAGATCGATCGATGAGGACAAAAATCTTAGGTAGGAGATTAAAATGGGTTATGGGGTAATTTGGGTCTGATTCCGATCGCAAAAACCAAGTTTAGATTTGTCTGTTTTCAGTGATTAAGAAACATTAATGATCCGATGTTATGAAATCTTATTCTTTTTCATAATTTTTCATCATACTGTCAGGGTTGTTGTCAAGTTTGACATTTCAATTGAATTTGGAAAGAATGGATATTTACACCCAATTTTTTTTTAATAAATTGTTATATATATATATAGTTTGCTTGCTTTTCCTGTAAGACCCACAATGAGATGATCTAGAGTTGATATTCTGTGATCTCGTGATCACGTGCATCCTCCTACAAAAATAATATATCATTTTAAAACTTTTAATCTAATAAAAAATAATTTAATTAAATATTAAAATTTTTGAACCATCACTTTTGTATATATTTTTATCACGTCTAAAGATTTAGATCAATATAATTTTTTGTGAGAAAGATCTATATAATGAAAACATTGTCCATCGGAAATTAGATACAAATATTTGGCTCTTCAATTTTTAATTTCATTTTGATGAAATTCACAAGAACAAAATTTATACTTTTTTTTTCTTTTTCTGTAAAGAACAAATACTAAATAGTAAGACTATATAATGCCATTATAACATATAAACAAGATTGTAGAAAAGATGCCATTAATGATACAAAGAAGACAACTGTGTACAAACGATGAAACAAACGAACGAATTTAGATTAGATAAGACCAACTTTATTTATGGATGTTTTAATTTGGATTATTTTGGGTTCATTAAAAAAAAAAATTGATCACATTCATTGAAAATAACACATTTTTCTAATGCTTAATTATATATTGAGTTTAAGTTAAGTAACCTATCTTTCCTTTTCTCACACATTCTCTAAAAACTCAACCAATTCTAACATGAGAAATGATCCCCACTGCTGGCCTTGACCTTGACCTTGACCTTGACCACCCAACAAACTCAATGAAGACAGTTTGGTCGTGAACTGACGGTTAAGATCAATTAACCCGATTCTTAAAGTATTGACGGTCAATATTGTTGAGTCGTACTTAGTACAATAAGTATTGTTGTACCAGAAAATTTCTCCTGAATCCCAGAAGGCAAGAAGCAAAAACAGAGAAACGTGCCCGATTCCACAGATAGCCCCGAAACTCACGCTTGTTGAAATCCATTAGAAAAAGAGAGAGAAAGAGAGAGCTTTGATCAACCATGTCTTGTCCCTCAAATTCTCTACGGTACGAATAACACCTTCTTGATGAACACATTTCTCTGTTTTCACTGTTTCATGATCAAATCCAGCTCTATTTAGTCTCTTTGATCAGATATTCTTTGTTTTCTTTTCTTTTCTTTCACCTTCTTTCAGCATTTTCTGATCGTTTCTTTGTTATTATTTGGTGGGTTGTTGAGATTAGGTTTGTTTTTAATTGGGTTAGTTTGATTTTTCATTGAGAGATTCTTCTTGGGTTAATATTTTCTGCTGGTTTCTTTAAAAGTAGAAGAAAGTGGAAATGTTCAAGCTTATAAATGTTGAAGATTCATGGGTTCTGCAGACATTTTGATTTCGATATTGCTTGAAAATGGGTTAAGAGGATATTTTGGTTTGTGCGTATCAGTGATTATCTCAGGACATCTATCACCATAAAATTGTATGCTTTGACCCATCTAAATCGGGTTTAGATTTTAGATGCTTTTATGGCTGATAGGTACCACTGATTCTTTAAAGAAACATCAGCTACTTGTAAGGGCATTTATGTGTTTGCTAACGGTGATTATGTTTTAGTTCTTGGGCTGTTTCTTTTATTTTAATGGCTAAAATGGTCAGTTTGTTGTGTAGTTGAGAAAATGGGATTTGGGGATGACTGGGTTTTAATCCTACCAATGTGATCTTTTTTATGGGAAACTATGGCTTCTCAATTCTTTCCTTGGTGTTTTTGAATTCAACCTTTCTTCTTGTTTCAGGATAAATTACCAGTTTTGGTGATTATTCTGATTAGTATTGCAATGGCTGAAAAGAACAGCCATTCAGCTGGATTTATTTCTCGAAAATCCTTACTTTTTCTGTTCACACTTACAACCTTCCTTTTCATCTTCTCTTGGTTCTTCGTTTTGCGATCAACTGGGCAACCTCAGTTAATCGATTACAGCTTGTTACCCAATTCTAAGCTTTTTGCAACAATCGATAATGGGAGTTCCCAATCTCGAAATGTCGAACCCTCCATTCCTGGTCCCTCGAGCTCAATGACCCATCCCTCTGATTCAATACCCAATACCTCAAATTCCTTGGATGAGAATGAAGAAGCATCTGCAGAAAGGGATGTGACGATTTGTGATTCAAATAAGGTAGTGTTGAAAGTGTTCATGTATGACTTACATCCTGAATTTCATTTTGAGCTTTTAGATTGGAAAGCTGAAAGGAACAATATTTGGCCTGATCTCCAAACCAAAATTCCTGATTATCCTGGTGGATTAAACTTGCAACACAGCATAGAATATTGGCTTACATTAGATCTTCTCTCTTCATCATTTCCCAATCGAAAGGGGGTTGGTAGTGCTATAAGAGTACATAACTCGAGTGAGGCTGATGTAATCTTTGTCCCGTTCTTTTCCTCTTTGAGCTACAACCGTAATTCGAAGGTTAGGTCACCCCATAAGAAGAGCACGAATAGCGTGTTACAAGAGAAGCTGGTGAGGTTTTTGACTAATCAAGAGGAATGGAAAAGGTCGGGAGGACGAGATCATGTAATCATGGCTCATCATCCTAATAGTATGTTAGATGCAAGGATGAAGCTATGGCCAGCCATGTTCATACTTTCAGATTTTGGAAGGTATCCTCCAAATATAGCTAATGTTGAGAAAGATGTGATTGCGCCTTACAAACATGTGATCAAAACCTTTATCAATGATTCATCTGGATTTGATGATCGTCCGACTTTGCTGTATTTTCAAGGAGCCATTTACAGGAAAGATGTAAGTACTCTTCTCAAGTTTAGCAATAAATATTAACATTATTGAGCTGCGTTCTTTTTCTTTTGTTTGGTTTCCTTCTTAGTTCATCAGTTTGATGATGTTTCTCCTATAGTTTAACCATGCCATGCTTCAAATTTTTGATTGTAACAAATTGTTTTCGTCTATGTTTCTTGTTGTTTTAATGTTGTAGAAATATGGTCTTTAGATCCCAATTGAGCAATCTGTATATGAAAACTATTGAAGAACTTTAAGGGTTTTCCATTTGAAATGAAACAGAACAAAATAATTTTGCCTCTCCCTACTCCATGAAAATGTATTTAAACCTAGAAACTTATCCCATGGATCCAAATTATCTGAAATTAGGTTCCCTTGTGTGGTAGTTGTTGAGACTCTAAAATGTGGTGTACTTTAACCATGTTTATGTGTGTATCAGTTCTTAATCTCCTCTTAATAAATCATATTTGATTCTTTGGTTGGTCTTTATGAAACCCTATACCACATTTTCCAGCATTCTTATCACCTCGTATTGCTGATGCTTTAAGTTTCTCTTACTGCAAAATGAAGGATCTTGATTCACTATTAGAATGATTTCAATAGTGGGAGTTATTTTAAACCATCTTCCTCATGGCCCATGGTACTAACCCAAACAAGTCAGTCCATTGCGTTAAGAAGCATTCCTGCTTATACAGAACCAAGATGATCCTACGAAACCTTGGTTCATATAATTTCTTCCAGTGAAAGTTGGGATGTTTTGATGGTGTATCAACATCCTAGCGGTATATCTTCTACTCCAAACTTAATACGAACAATCAGTGAATCTGCTCACCATACAGAGTCGTGGACCCAATCCTAACTAGGAAGAATCCTACAGTTAACGAGTCCAATTTTGCTCACCCACGTTAATCAACTTTGATTAGTTATTATGAATTGTGTTTTTCAAGAAAAAAAAGAACTAATGCAATTATCAGAATAACCAATCCAAATTTTTGGTTTTGTCTACCCCCACTTATATGCCATTATAAACCATTTGTACTACCCGTTCATTACGTTAGATTCTTGTACCCCATCTTAGGTCACATTCATTTCATTCATCGTTACTACATGATTCTCATTTAGTCTTATCTTTGTTTCTTCTCTTCAGGGTGGGTTTGTTAGACAGGAGCTATTTTATCTTCTGAAAGACGAAAAAGATGTTCATTTCTCTTTTGGAAGTGTCCAAAAGGATGGAATCCACAAAGCTACCAGGGGTATGCACTCCTCAAAGTTTTGCCTTAACATTGCCGGTGATACCCCATCATCTAACCGTCTATTTGATGCTATCGCAAGCCACTGTGTCCCTGTAATAATCAGTGACGAGATAGAGCTCCCCTACGAAGATGTTCTTGACTACTCTGAGTTTTGCATCTTTGTACGTACTTCCGATGCTATCAAAGAAAAGTTCCTCATTAATCTGATTCGGAGTATTAGTAAGGAGGAGTGGACTCGAATGTGGAACAAGTTGAAAGAAATTGAAGGGTTGTTTGAGTTTCAATACCCATCAAAGGAAAATGATGCTGTTCAAATGATCTGGCAGGCAGTGGCACGTAAAGTTCCTGCTATCAGATTGAAGTTACACAAGTCATGGCGGTTCTCTCGGACTAAAGACGGGAGTAAAAGGGCCTCAACAGTAGTTCCATGGTCTCGATCTAAGCATTTGTGGCGAGATTTGAGTTAAGCTTAGTGTGATACCAAAATTCTGTTCTATTTCTTTTTTTTTTTTTTTCAATATCTGCAGATGGTAGAGTATATTAATACGAGATCGATGTAAATTTGCTGCTTTGGAAAGGTGAGAAACACATTTTTTTCTCACTGCAGATTTTGAGCTCTTCAAATGTATTGTATTCTCACTGTCATGAATCAAAATAGTTGGATCTTTCTGAGTAATTTGTTATTTCACAGAGTCACCGAAATCTTGACGAAATTAGTTATGTTCTTATTTAACTGTTGGATTGCTGCTATGATCTACCATAAAGTTTGCTTAGACTGAAAAGGTGACGAACTGTAATTTCCAAAGCAGAGCTAACTACATAATACCAAGTCTATTACTCAAAACAAGAAACAAGAACTACACAATTCTTAAACTGAATCAGTCAAGCCTTAACTTGACTCAGTATCATCTGGCGAAGGCCTTTCGCATATTCGAGGAGTTTATCGGTGGGTGGAATTGTTTCTTTAGCCTCCATCTGATCTTCGAAATCTCGAAGCCACGACTCAAATCTAGGAAATGTACCAGAATCGACCAGCTTCACCCCAGCAACCTCTTCAAATACCCAAAGCCAGTATGACCCGCATCCTAGAACAATGTCCAAGAGCCCAATTTTCTCGCCACCCAAGAACCGTCTACCTTTGAAGAACCCATTTTGAAGCTCATCTTCAAGTAGTTTCAGATAGTTGTGAACTTGCTCCACTGCAGCTTTCTGTTCTTCACCAATGGATTGGAAGACTGCACCAACTGATGGACCCAACTGCACCAGCCATGAAAGAATGATAGTTAGTAGCTTTGAATCCAACACCATCACTGTCATTGACACTGGAAATGTGCAAGGAAGAAACCCAAGGATCTGTGTTCACTTGGGCTTGGGCCTTACATTTCAAGCCCAAGGTCAGTTTGGATCTTCATATTGGGCCTCAGTAAACCTCGAGACAGATCCCATTTATTGCTGTTAATCAAACTTTTTCTTTACTTATTCTTACACTTTGTTTACACTACTCAGTAAATGCACATGGATTTAACCCAAATGCTGATTTTTTGTGGAGATAATCTTTTCATGTATATCATGCCCACAGAAAAATCACTTTATTTTTAGTTTTCTAACTCTATAAAAAAATTGATTCAAATTTTCAGCTTTCTAAACCATATAGTTTTTGCGGTTGCAAAACAATAATAATTACCTTGTCATCAACGAAGTGGCACCAGAATCGAATAAGGGACCTTTCATAAGAATGAGTTGACGATTCAGGCAAAATCTGGTGACCACAGGTCCATGTCTCGTCAACGTATTGAAGAATGATGACCGACTCGGCGACCTGGTTCTCATTGTGGACAAGAACCGGGACCTTCTTGTGGATCGGGCTGTAGAGCAAGAGAGAGGAGCTCTTGTTGCTAAGGTCTTCCTCTACGTACTCATATTCTACGCCTTTGAGTTTGAGAGCGAGTTTGACTCGGTGAGTGTATGAACTCGCCCATGACCCAAACAGCTTCACACTCAGTGCTACTGCTGGTACTTGATCATCATCTGTCTGAGTAGTAAACGACCCCATAACAATGAAAATCAAATCACTAGCTCCAACAGAGATAAAACTTAAGGGTACGTAGAAGAGAAAGAGAAGCAATGAGTGAGTGAGTGAGTTGGGTGACACAGTTTGACGGAGTCACCTCGTTCGCTATCCTTCTGTCTGAGTTCAAATCTTAAATTGAAGACTAGTACTGTGTGTAGTATTTATTTTTTTCAGGATGAGACACTAGTAAGTAGAGTGTGTAACAAGTTTTGTGTACATGCCTGGACGTGTTGCCCTAGCTACTTTTGACTCGAATTATAGTCCAAGTGACCAAGTCCTCTTTTTGAATATGATGACTTGACTTGGTTAACAAGTTAAAAGTTTGATTTCATATTAGTTTTCTGCAGCACAACTTTTGTCACTAATTAAACATGGGTTGTAGTGTTGGCAGACTGGCAGGTAAATCTAGGTTTTATTTTTTTTTTTGACTCATTTGTGATTTTCACGAACTAAACTTATTTGTTTACGTAGAATCAATAAAATTTAAAATGAGAATGTGCAATAAATAATATGAGACTCTTACTTCTTTTCTCTCTCTCTAAATCTATACTAATATATTAAGCCAATTGCTTTTTTTGAGGCTTTTTACATATGTTGTCCTTGAAAAAATTAATTTTGTCAAAGTTTGAGTTGATCTTTTAAGGGCATGGTAGTCATTATTTGCCCTTGGAAAAATCTACCTTGGAGGGCATTTCAGTCTTTTCACTTACTTTCTCTCATCTCCTCCACGATTCTCTCTCAATCTCCATATCCTCCACGATTTTCTCTCCAAAAAACTAAATCTCCACATCCTAAAGAAACCGTTTCTATGTATGTTTGTTATCCCACGATTTTCTCCCATGAATTTCTCTTCCCTAAAATCTCTCACACAACCTTTTTAAATCGTAAAGAAATAGATCTCCATCTTCTACTCCGACTCTGTAAAGAACAAAAAATTCGATACCGATCCCCTTTTTAGATGAATGTTGTTTTGACACTTTTTTTAGTCATTCTTACTCATTTGATGTTTAATTCGTATGGTTTTTTTTTTCTCTGTCTTCAGTCACTATGGACTTTTATAAGTTTTTTTATAAGATTACTAACTTTTTATTTTTATTCTTACCAGGTTGAAGACGATGGCAAATTGACTCATAGTTCTAATACTATAGATGAACTCAAAGTTGTGGTATGCAAAGTTTTCTTTATCGTTTTATTCTTTCTAAGGAATTTATCAATATTTGTTTTCCCCTGAAAAAAATATTAATATTTGTTTAATTTTTATCTTTGTAATATTTATGTTTTTTTTAGATTTAATTGATTTTTTTTGTATTTCTCTTTTGTTGGATTGAATCTAATTCAATTTGAGAAACAAATCAAGAAGAGGTTGATACAAATTATATAATTCACATACATAGAGATAATGTATTTTTGATGATTGATTTGTATACAATGTTTATTTCTGAATTGATATGTATAATATGAATAAAATTTTAATGGTGCTACATGTATTTTTTATTCTTTATTAGTGTATGGAATATTATTAAGGTGTGGAATACGTGCAACGCACGTGCATGAGGCTTGTTTAATTTATGAGAAATCCCTGGTAAGTGTAGAAACTAGCGCTGTCTTTGTTCTTTCTCTTTCAGGAGTTTTTATTTTTCTATATAGTATATAGACAGAAGGGTCAGGTTATATAGCCCCTCGTATATAGCCCCCTTATATAACCCTTCGCCTATGGGGCCCACATGTAATGTATCTAGGGGCTAATTTTGGAGAGGATGTTCTCATCACTATGTATTTCATTATATTAAAAAATTAGTTTGTTCTAAAACTTCTAAACCCCTCAAATTAGTCCGTAAAAAATATGCAAGTTTTAAACTTTTATTTTGACCGTTGATTTAAAACGGGTAGATTTGAGGTTAGAAACATGTGGGCCCCACAGGCGAGGGATTATATAAGGGAGCTATATAACCTAACCCTAGACAGAAATCACTAGGTTCGTAAATCGTACGTGGTTGATCGTTCTATCAAGTTTCAACACAAGAGCATATCTCAAACAACTTTAGTGAGTCATTCAATAGTTGGATTCTGAAGTTGAGGGATAAACCAATTACAATGATGGTTGAAAAATTTCATTCTATGATGATGACTCTCTTTTACAAGAGAAGGCAAGATGCTAGTAGGTGGGAAGAGGATGCATTGGTCCCTACTGCACAGAGACAGTTGGACAATCTGAGATATGGAACAAATGAGTTTATAGTGAGGGGGTCTACTCTTAACAATTGGGAGGTAGAAAATAGTGGTAATGCAAAGTTTGCAGTAGATGTGAGGAATAGGACATGCTCATGTGTACAATGGTAGTTAAAGGGGTTTCCTTGTGCCCATGCTGTAGCAGTCCTTGCCCCAATGAGACCCAATTGGCTTGAGTAAGTAGTTTCAATTCCACTTAAATTTCATTTTAATTTCACTGTAATTTCATTTCTATGTCACATAAATTTCATTTCAGACTAATTATGGGTTCATTTCAATTGCATTTATTACAGATACATCAACGAGGATTATATTTTTGGGGCATATAGGAGAACATATGCCGGTGCTGTCCTCCCATTAGCAGATAAAAGTGACTGGGCCCTATGAGTAATTATTTTATAATAAATGGACTATATTGAAAACATACCCACATGTATTATATCAATAACAATATTCTTTTAGGGTTTCATTGTTGAATGAGTTGTTTTCTTTTTCAGCCTTACACAGAGGTGAAGCCTCCAAAGTTAGATCACGGGCTCCCAGGGAGGCCAAAAATGGCTAGGAGAATGGGTGAGATGAACCTGCTTACCAGCCTAAGCAGCAAAAAAGATGCCATGAACGTGGATCGTATGGACACAACCAAAGAACATGTAGGGGTCCAGGTCAAAGGCCTACAAGAAGAGGTCCTTCAACTGTTGGAACAAATGATGGTAGGGGAAGGGGAAGGGGAAGGGGAAGGGGAAGGGTCAGAACTAGAGGAGGGTCGTCACAAAACCATGAGAATCAATGAGAGGCAACAACAAATGAGGCAGGTCAAGCATCTTCTTCATCTGGTGTAGGAAGGGGGTTGAACAGAGATACTAGTGGAAATTTAATTTGTTGCTAAATTTTTGGTTCGGGACTAATATGCTGATTTTTGAAAAATTATATTCTCTTCACCACATAGAGATCATGTCATCATTATATTTATAGATCAATTTATTCTGAAACAATAATACCTTTTGGACCGACTATTTTATAAAAATGGTGCCCGATGCTTATGTAACAGGGTGGGACTTACCACTTTTTCCTTCCCAAAAATATTTTGAAGGAGTTTCTAACTTACATGGCAATGGAATCCACCTTACTACATAAGCATTAAGCACCACTTTTGTAAAATGGTCGGTCCAAACATCACTGTTAATTCTGAAAAGACTCTTCTAAAAATTTAAACCCCTCAAGCAAATTTTAGGTATTGATAGGTCTCACTCATCACTATAATAAGGGTTGAGTAAACTAAATCTCAGTGATAATGAATAATAGTACGTAAATGATCAAGACGCTCTGATTTTGTCTCTCTAATCATTCATTCGATGGGTCAGATTTTTACTGTATTACTTTATCCATTATCAATACACCCACCATCTCCAATTTTAGTAGTAACGTCCTTTTCAAGTCTGGCCGCCCGGTCGGATTAATTACTTGAGAAGTCATTCAATCCTGAAAGTAGTAAAATGTGAAGAGTTAAAATTTAGCCACTCAAACACACAGACACAGTGATGAGTTCCTGTTTGACGCTTCTGTTTCAAAAAAAATAAAAAATTTCTGTTTGGCCCCTCAGCTCAGTTGTAAGTTTCAACTCTGTTCACAAGGTGGGGTTTCCGAGCAATTTGAACTGTTCACCAATTTTTCAAACATTTTGTCTCAAGTGACTAATAAACATCAAACTTTACCTCTAAATTGACTAAAATCAAATTTCAATTAGCTAGGTACGTTTAATGACGGAATCCAATGACAGAGTTGACTCAATTAGGGGCTGGCTATGAAAATTTGGAGGCCAAAGCCAACTCGTGAAAATGAAGCCCCTTACATATGAGAGTCCTCATTTGTCCTTTCTAGACTTGGCAATTCAATCACCCTTATTCGACCCGCCAATTAAACGGGTCCAGCTAGGGTTGGGGTTTTTCAACCCGCCAAAAAATAAGGTTGGTTTGTGTAACCTGCGAGCCAACTCGCCAACCCGCCTAAGCAATCATTAATTAAGATTTTGATAAAATCATTTTCATTCCACTCATTCTCTCTATATATAAAACCTTATTTAAGTCTTCATTAAAGCTTTATTTTAATTTCATTTGTTCTCTCTTAATTAAAATCTATTTACTCACCCTCTTAATTAAAACTCAATTAATACAAATCAAAACAATAAAGAAGATTAATATAATTAGGGTTATTAGAGTTAGGGTTAAGATTACCAAGGTTAGGGCTAGGGTTGGAGAAATTGACCCGCGAGCCAACCCTAACCCTAATCCTAGTCCGTTGCCAGGTCTAGTCCTTTCCCTCCCTATTCTTTGGTTGATTTTAGCTTTTCATAACTATTTAGATCATTTTCATAAAAAATCAGTTTATTCTAAGATATTTAACTATATAAAAATTGGATTGAAAAATCAACCGTTCATATTCAATATAAAAATGACTTTATTACTGTTGATTTTTTCAATAAATTTTGATTGGGTTAAAAGTTTTAGCATGAACTAATTTTTGTGAGAATGATCTATATGGTGAGAAGAACATTCTCACAAAAAATCACCTATTGGTTCGACTTCATGTGAGCCTCACAAGCCAAAATTAGCAAATAGATAAGGAGAGAAGCAAAATGGGGACGGCGTGTACCATTAAACATGCAAAACGTACAAGCCTTAAAAAATTGTTAGCTAAAAACTTTTATATATGAGACGTTACAATATAAAGAGTAAAAATGTTAAACTTGGGGCCTAAAAATTTGAGGGCTCAAAATGGGTCGCTTGTGCTCGAGTCGGCCTTGTTGATGTTTATAACTTGTATATCACTAAGGCCTTATATATTCACCGCAATTTGTCAATTTTCGTAGATATGTTATAGCAAATATTTGCATCATTTTGCGGGTGGCAACACAAAACTAGTTAAAAGAGATACCAAATTGCATTTGAGTACTTCAGCTAGATATGTGATAGCAAATGATGTAGTGCAAAAAATTAATTGCATGATGCAAATCACTACGATATACCTAACTGGTTTCCTTAAACTGAGAATACAAAAGATAGGCATAGAGCTAATTACTACATAATACAAAGTCTAGCTACAACTCAAACTAGAACACCATGAAATAATACATATATAATAATTCTTAATTAAACTGATGATCGATCATCATCGGTGTCAAGCCTTAACTTGATGATGACTCATCAGTATCATCTGCCGAAGGCCTTTTGCATATTCCAGTAATTTGTCGGTGGCTGGAATTGTTTCCTTTACCTCCTCTTGTTCTTCGAAATCTCGAAGCCACGACTCGAATTTAGGAAATGTACCAGAATCAACTAGTTTCACCCCAGCAACCTCTTCGAACACCCAAAGCCAGTACGATCCACATCCTAGAACGATGTCTAACAGCCCGATTTTTTCGCCACCGAAGAACCTTCTACCTTTGAAGAACCCGTTTTCAAGCTCGTCTTCAAGTAGTTTCAGGTAGTTGTGAACTTGCTCCACTGCGGCTTTTTGTTCTTCTCCGACTGATTGGAAGACTGCTCCAACTGATGGACCCAACTGCATGCACCAGCCATGAAAAAAATATTGAAAGTGAATTTGTGCCGTCCGTTTGAACTGTGGGACCAACGTGATGCGTTGTGTATAATTGTTAAATTTTTTTTTTAATGAAATTTTAATTTTTTGGTGAGGCAAATTAAAAATATATACCCCTTGGACATTGGCCAGATGAAATTAGGCATGAAAACGCTAGCAGCACAAAATATTGACACCTAATTAATAAGCTTACCTCCTGAGTCGTGGCCGTGTCAGCTGATGTGCTTTCAAATTTTTCATAACATTGTTTCCACATCTTCCATAAAAATAGTTTTTCAAAACTACATTTTTAGACATTTCAAAATATATATCTATAAAAATATATTAGGCTTGCGACTTACTAGTCCGAGATGATTAAAGAATTGATTTTTTTCTCGGGAAATAAATCCACCGTTCTAAAAAAAATTAACCCATGAGTTGAAAATTATGAAAAAATATCTAAAATTTACCTATTTTTCAAAAACATTTTTATTGAGAGCTAGGGTTTGAAGCCTTAGTTGTTAACAGTGCATAAATTACCAAACAACAATAGTATATACCTTGTCGTCAACGAAGTGAGACCAGAATCTTATAACGGCTCTTTCGTATGGATGAGTTGACGCTTCAGGCAAAATCTGGTGTCCACCAGTCCACGCCTCATCAACGTATTGAAGAATGATGACCGACTCGGCGACCGGGTTCTCATTGTGGACGAGAACCGGGACTTTCTTGTGAATCGGGTTGTAGAGCAAGAGGGAAGAGCTCTTGTTGCTAAGATCTTCCTCAATGTACTCGTATTCTACGCCTTTGAGTTTGAGAGCGAGTTTGACTCGGTGAGTGTATGAACTAGCCCATGACCCAAACAGCTTCACACTCACTGCTGTTGCTGTTGCTGTTGCTGTTGCTGTTGCTGCTGCTGCTGCTGCTGCTGCTGGTTGAGGTTTATCATCATGATCAGCCTGAGTAGTAACGGACCCCATTTTTCCTTTCTGAGAATTTGGATGCTATTTGATATTAATCCTATTAATTCCTCACTGAAACCCAGACCGACCCTAGCTAATTAAGTGCATGTAAGAAGTAGGGGACTTCAATACTTCTTTTATAGGAGAGAAGAGAGAGAAAGAAGAAAATAAGGAGATCTTTGGTGGGGTCCCAAGATTTCCAATGCGTATGTGTAGGGTTGGAATCCGTAGATGATTAGGGTTTAGGGTGAGTGTAGGGAGTGGGTGACAGCGGCCTTGACCGAGAGTCACCTTGTTTTCTCATTCTCATGTCTTCGAGCTAGTTTCTTCCTATATATCTTTTTTGGAAGGGGATATTTGCTACTAGTCTTAAAAGTCCATATTAAACACCTGTATTTTGAGGGTTAACATAGGATGATTTAATAACTAATTTTTGGTGACAATGTTTACTTTTTCATGGAAATCATTTTCACAAAAATCAATTCATTTTAAAAAATTTATTCAATCAAAAGTTAGTTTGAATTAACGGTAAAATAATGTCCATTTTACCATTGTTTTTCAATCATTTTTTATGGGATTTTGATGGGGCTAGTTATTTTAAAATGAACTATTTTTTTTTGTAAGGATTATCTCTATAATAAGGTGAACATCCTCACCAAATAGTAACCATTTGATCATCTCATGTGAACCAAAAAAAAAAAAAATGATGAGGATTTAATAGGGGCTTTTTATGATCCTGGGTCAAGTACATATCCCATCATCCCATCTTTCTTGGTTTAATTTCTTTCGTTCAAGAGATGAGCAGTAGAGTACTGCATGTTGTGTACTACTACTACTATATGGAATTATTTTTTAGGAGAAACAAATAGTATGCTGCAGGCGCATGCATTAGCGTGTGGGGTTCATATCAAATTATAACTTAGTACAACACGGACCTTATTTTTGAATTTGCTCTAGTTTATAGAATAAGTTTTAGTTGGAGCGTGCACTTTATTATATAATTACATGACATGATAGTTGATGTATATTAATAAACGTGTTAATCAATCAATCCATATAATTGCCAAGTTAACTAATTATGTAGCAATGACATGGCATGTATCAAATGTTCGTGATCATGTAGTTTGTAGGCGGTAACTAATTAATTATATATGTGATCTCTGGACGGCAGAAGTTATAAATATAAATTATCAATTTTTTTCTTAAAGTATTAAGTAGAATGATAGAAGCATCGATATTCGATCAATTATCACAATAGTATATATAATGTACAAAGTACAGTATATATGTATATAGAATGATCGATCACATCAACAAGCAGGCTTATAATCTGATTTTATTGTCTCTCGATCACGATGATCAGGAATACTGCACTAGTCATGCATGCATTCTCGATCTTAGCTTTACTTTTGCTTTCAGGTTTATTTCTGATAGATCGAGTAGTACTTAAAAGGTACAAATTTAACCTGCTATAGCTACATATATACACCATGCATGCACCCCATTTGTAGTAGTGTGAGTGACGTCCTTTTCAATTTCTGCTGCTGGTTGGATTCTAATTGATAAGAAAATTAAAGGTTAAGCAGACAGTAGCAGTAATACTGACTTATTCAATAGTAAATTAAAGAGAAAAAAAAGAAGAAAAAGGAGTAGTTCTGTGTGGATCCATCCAAATGTCCGACCAAATGCCAGATGCATAGGTGGTATATATGGTCAATTACACGGGCAATGCTACAGGCACCCCGGATTTGCACACAAAATCATACCCGGGGTCTAATTTGGGTCTAATTTGAGTCTAACTTAGTCTAACGTAGGTCTAATTTTGATCTAATTTGAATAAAATAATCAGAGGTATTAGCAAAGGTGCAAATCCAAGGTGTTTGTAGCATTTTCCCAATTACACTGCCACATCAGTTGGAAACTCTCGCATAACGTACACTTTTGAGAGGGAAAAAGTGGTGGATTCTACCCTGCTACATAAACATTTGACATATATTTTGTCAAAATAGTTGATCCAAAAATTATTTTTGACAAAAAAAAGGGTAAAAAGTAAAATGTGCCATGGTAATTGAAAAGCTTACTCAAACAGTATATATACTGAACACTCATGAACAGTATTAATATACAGACTTCATGTATGTGTGTGCACGCTGTTGGAGTAGGTGATGACTTGTGAGTCTCAGTTAAGTTAGACCTTACCCTTGAAGTGACTCACATGACTACGTGCAAACATTTTCATTTTCATTTTAATTACATGGGGGAGTTCGAACGTTACCTAAGTGATGAAACGTAGAAAAAATGTACAAGAGCACGGGGCTCGATGAAGGACAGCCCGACGACCATACATCATCAACCTTACCTACCTACCCAATCACCAGGCCAACAACTCTAGGTTTACATGTACAATAAGTAATGTCATGCCATATATCTCCCATCAGTCCTTTTTAATTTATCTTTTTTTGTCTTTTCAAAGAGGTGAGCCAGTTTAATTAGCATAATTCCCTAGTTTCGTACCAATATAAAATAAATTTGAATCTAAACTATCAATAACAACATATATTATCAGTTATATATACTAATCAGTACATGCGAGCGGCTGATCTATGGCCCTTTGCATTTTGCATTGACAAACATGGCCATAGATGTCCTAACTAGCAAGGGAATATCATACCAAGCAGCTGATTTATCAATTTGAACGAGAATAACAATAGATGCCAATTTTCCTTACATACCAAGCATGGCTTATATTTCCATTTACATCTCTCTAGCTACTTTTTTTTTTCCTTCATCCTCTACAGTTTGAAAAAATGAAAAGATTATCAAGAGAGAGTTGAGAAAGGATGAGGATTACCTCAACCAAAAGTTTGGATTTGTTTACATTTTTGGTTTAACGATGATGAGTGAGTTTTATTTCTTATTTTTAATTAATGCATTTTATTGCCTAGTTAACAGATTAATTAATTAACCCTGGTCAAAAAAAAAAAGAGATTAATTAATTAATTAAACATTGAATAACATGTGATCTCTGCATCATCTGATCATTATATTAATCATGGCGGATGAATCTTTTGACCTAAAGATTAGGCTTTAATAGATTCTCTCTTTTCTTTTTTCTGTTTTTTTTTTTTTTTTTTTGGCATAAAAGTTGATATATGAATGGTCAATGGAAGAAGAACAAGAACAAGTAGTCGGCCAAAAATGATTATTAATTAACCACCACGTGTTGCTAACTGTAAAGAGGCTGAGTCAAGTCGGAGCTCAAGAGTCGAGCCTAGCCTACCGTAAACGATCGGGCGTCTTCAGGGCCTATCGAATGTCATCATGCGTCCCTGGGCCCACCGGACGTAACCAGGCCCATCGGGCATCCTTAAGCCCACAGATCTTGCATGCCGGTATCAGATCTATCGGGCTTCCCCTAGTCCATTGGACGTTGCCAGGCCCATCGAACATCCTCAAGCTCATTGGGCTTTGAGCCCGCCAATCATCGTTAGGCCCATTAAGCTTCGCCGAGCCCACTGAACAGATGTAAGCGGCGTGTATTTATAGTAGGGGTGTGCAGCGGATCGAAACCATTGATTTTGGTTCGATCCGCATCCGATCCAATGTACGATTGGATGCTAGGTTTTCAATCCAATCAAATCCACCCAGTGAATCCCATCCAATCCGATCTGCCCCAATCAAGATTGGATTAGTTTCGTCAGTTTGGGCTATTGGGCCAAGCCTGTTAAACATATCAATTGGACCCTTAATATTTCTCATACTCTCTATTTATGGCCCATAAAATAAAAAATAATAGTTGGGCCCGGTAAAACTATCACATATTTTCAACTTAGACCCATAATTACCCTTAGATATTTATAAAAATTACAAATTTAACTTAGTATATGGGGTAAGTTGATTGGATCGGTTGGGTATTGGTTTCGACCACTTGGATCCGCCAACCGATCCACACCTATTGGATTTCAAAAATAACAAACCAATCCGCCCCGACCTCGTCATTGGATCGGTTTCGATCCAACGATGATTGGATTGGATCGGTCGGGTTTGGGCGGATCGGATCAGAAATGCACACCCCTAATTTATAGTGTCTACGTGAAGAGGGGATATATGACAAGTAGATATTACAAATAGTATGATTTTTTGGACAACCAAACATCACAAGGGGATTCTTGGAAAAAAAGAGCTTATGAGGAGCATCTATTTGAGTCGATCATTCTCATACTCTAATTCCAGTGTTTTTCTTATGTAGTGGAAACGCCTCACAATTTGCAGAGGGAATTTATAAGTTTCCCATAATTTTATTATTTTTTTATTTTTTTTATAGTTGTCAAACACACTGAAGAATTCAAGATTTTTAGCATTCTTGTTTGGAATGATTTCATTCATCCCTTGGAAATCATGAAGTCTGCATCCAAACGAACCATACAAATATTTTCTCTTGAAGCATTTTTCTAGAAAATGATTGACAATTTTTAGGGCAAGCCTAATGAGAACCTTATACCCCATAATTAAAAGGAAAGGAGACTAACGGTCAAACCCTCAAATCATTCAAAACTTTATGAAGTTTGAGGAAGTTTAAAATTGTTTATTTATTGGACTGTCCATTAGTCGATGGACTGTTCATCTTCACAATTCGTGTATAATGGTGTCGATGGACAGTGATAGATGGAAAGTGCATGGTCAGCACAAATTCTATTGAAATCCTCAAACTCTGAGGATTCCCAATATACCGGCTTCTCTTCAGATTTAAAAATTTGGGGTTGGGATCCTCAAAATCAGTTCTTGACATTAGAATGTAAATGACGAGTCCAATTTTGCTGCGACGTTCCCTTTGCTACAAAGCTAAGGGACCGCTATTTTTGTGCCACGTGGCACAAAAACTTGACTTCTTTTACCAACTTGTAACCATAGTTAACCTAAACTGACATGCATTTAATGCATGCAGTAGGATTATTCATGAGAGAAAGATGGTCATTTAATGAAACANATTTGTGGCATTTATGTAATTTGTGGTATTGTTTAGGCTAAAGTTAAGACCCATTCCACTGACGTGGATAGCAGATAGGCTTAACTATGGTTACAAAGTTGGTAAAAGAAGTCAAGTGTTTGTGCCACGTGGCACAAAAATAGCGGTCCCTTAGCTTTGTAGCAAAGGGAACGTCGCAGCAAAATTGGAATGACATTAGAATGTAAAGCTCAGCTCAAACAGAGTCCTTCCCCACCACGGCGTAGGGTAGCCCACAGCAGCAACAGCTGCAGCGAATAGAAAATGGAGGAAGAAATGAAGAATCTGAAGGGCTTCAAAGTTGGTTCTCTGCCAACTTTGTTTTACATCCCCAACTTCATCTCAGATTCTGAACAAGTCCATCTCATTCATCAGGTAATTAATTCTCTTTCGATTTTAAATTTATAAAGGTTTTTCTCTTTAATCTTTAATTTTGGGTTTATTTTTCTTCCTTTCACAGATTTATCAGTCTCCCATATCTAAGTGGAAATCTTTGAAGAACAGGAGATTACAGAATTGGGGTTTGTTTACTTTTTTTTTTTTTTTTTGCTCTTCTTTTTCTGAATCCTAGACAAGCTAAAATCTCTACTTTCTTAGTCCCTAAAAAATTGTCAATTTTCTCTTCTTGATTGGCACAGGAGGTGTGGTTCATGAAAAGGGTCTCTTACCACAGAACTGTAAGTATGGAAAATCACTTGTTCATGATCAAATCGTAAATTGTTCTTCTGTTTTTTTCTGGGGTATTTAGATATAGTATAAGAACTTATAAAGCACTCCCTGGTAATCTATATATAACATTATTCATATATGTGGGTCACAGTTTAAGTTGTCAATTTAAATAACATCAATAGGTTGGCAAGGGTTGAACTTCTGACCTCAAAATTTATACACCTAGGGTTCTCACTAATGAGACCAAAGCTGAATCAACTCAAACTTAATGATGGTTATTTCTGCACTTTGTGTGAATGACTAGAAATGCTGGTTGATCATCTTTGATTTAGAAATTTTTTGGAACCTTAAGTAGGCTAACAATTAATCCCCAACCAATGTGGGTGATCTAATTCGATATGTATGTACGTGGTGTCACGGACTTGGCTCTTTGATCACGTAGTTAATCGCCCGCGCCACACTTAAAGCTAGTTGCCCCTCTTGGCCTTAGTCAACCTTCTCCCAGAGTGAGTAACTTAGAGAACACTCTAGAGATAGGAAGCTTTAATGCACAACAAGTGTTTTGTGTATGAGAATGGGCGCTCTATTCACTCCCTTTGGCTTGTGCAGTACCTCCTTGGCTAACAAAGATTACAAAGAGAATATGTGAAGAAACTGGGCTGTTCCCGTCACCAATCAATCATGTGCTCATCAACGAATACCTTCCTGATCAAGGGATCATGGTTTGTAATGAAAACTTCTGTTTTACTCCTTTATCTTTATAACATTGAAATGATTCGCTCGAATCCATTGCCTAAGTGTTTTTTTAATCCTGTCTCTTTACAATGTGTGTTGTAACAAGTTCTAGACACAATGCACCAAAAGGTCCAGCACACCCTCACATTTTGTTCCTGATTTTTGAGATTCATTTCAGTACTTAATTTTTGTTAAGCATACATCATACACTTGGATACAACAAAAACATATAAATAAATAGTGCTCTAAACAAGAATTTTGAACAAATAATGAATAGGGGTGCCGGCATTGTTTGACACTTGGATACAACAGGTTATCCGATGCAGCAAATTTTTATGCCTGTTCGAATCAAATTACAAACTTATTTGGAACATCACAATTGTGTGGGATTTAACACATTTTCCTGTTATGCATCATTCAGCCACACCAGGATGGACCAGCTTATTTTCCTGTTGTAGCCATTCTATCACTTGGATCACCCGCTGTAATGAACTTCACCCCCCATTCTAGATTGAAAGAGTCTAGTAACACTGGTAGAAATACTGCTGAAGATACAAATTCGGATAAAGTGGAAGCTTACAACGAGGCTGATGTTTGTTCAGATATCCACCAGCCTTCCTCCATCCTACTGATGCCTTGCAGTTTGCTGATATTCAAAGATGAAGCGTACTCAGGTACTGGATATGTTTTGTAATTCCTTTTGCATACTCTCGAATTTAGATTCTCTAAATATCATTTTCTAATGTATATTTGTCTCATCTGTTTTGTGATTTTTCAGACTATTTACATGGTATAGAGGATAATAACGTGCACCAATTAGATAAGGTAAGATTTCATATACATGAACTAGATTCATGAAGCTACTGAAGAACAGTTAATGACTAATTTAGCTAAATTCTGTTGATATTGATTCTTAGAGTACTCATGTTTTCTTTTCCTTTTCAGGCTGTGAACATTGTTGAGGCTCTGGAACATCATAGCCAAGATCCCTCTTTGCTAGTCTCGGAGGACACCTTAGAAGCCAATTGCGCCCAACAGTTCAAGAGTATCCAGAGAACCAGCACCAGAATATCACTAACATGTCGGGTAGTGTTAAAGGTCCATAGGAATCTGTTCAAGTTTTAGTAATAACTTCCTGATGTTAGTAATTATCATGGAGAAGCACTCAGAATCCGATACCTGGCGTTTGAAGGATTATATGGTAAAGGTTTGAATGCAAGAGATGGTTATCGAAGAAGTCAAACTCAAGATTTGATCAGAAATGGTATACATGAATCTTTAGTTTTCAAGGGAATTAGAATGTTGTTTACGTGAAGTTATAGAATGAAAAGATGCTTTGGAACTTGGAGAATCGATAACAAATAGAATCAGTTTTAAGTTATGATGTACTTGTTTTGTATTGATCTGTTTCAGTAGGTAGAATTTTTTTCTTCAGCACTCAATATAGAGAGAGTCCATTGCGGCGGTAAAGCACTAAAGATCGTGCAAACACCTGACTGTAGCTCATTGGCAGCATTGTAATTATAATACCTATTTTAAACTGTAGCTCATCTTGAAGTGAAGGTTCATCAGCTGCTTGTTAGATCTTCTGATTAGTTTGTTTTAGGGATATCAACAGTTACTATCGGAACGGGTAGTGCCGTATTAGAAAAAAATATTCGTTATCTGAATTCGGTCTGATATCCGAATGGATATTGCAGTTCACAATTCGAATTCGTATCAGAAAATTTTATCGAATATCGCACAATTCAATTCAGACATTATTCGAAATTTGATAGTATGGAACTATCAGACATTTTTTTTCATTTTATATATACTAATACTTATTACATTATATATTATATATAAGTATATACATTAAATACAGTTTTTATATATCATATATGATATTTTTTATATGTATATGATTTCTTATCGAATCGGATATTAGGAGCGAATTCCTTAATATCCGAATCCGTATTCGAAAAAAATATTTGCTATCTGAAAATTCAAAACGGATTCGGATTTTCGACTATCTGACATCCCTAGTTTGTTTAAGGATTATACTATTGAAAAGACGCCCTATCAATCCAATACTCCATATTGATGATCATTCCAATTGATTGTATGGTCTATCATGTTTATACATATCACTCTTGCAGGGGTTCATCCTTGAAATTTACTTCTTCCTGGTTGTGCGGTGGTCAAGTAACTCAACCAAACGAAAAATGGGCTCAACCCACATGCATGCTCTCATTACATTTGGTGTCTTGGGCAACTGCCATTAGAGTCTAAAGTCGAATTCCTCGGGCTGTATGCCTCACTTAGCCATCCACTAAGAGTTCTGCTCTCCCCGGAACACTTTGCAGGAGGTATCATTAAAACAGAACCTGTTTTACTGATATATCGGTATCCTGTCCAAATGACTGCTGCCTCCGAAGGTATGTGCCCATCAGGCTACAGAAAGCTAATGGGTCTTACACACTTGCCCAATGTTTTGACTCTTTTATTCATGCAACTCGTACTGTATGTGGTATAAAAGTTGACATTTATATGTGTATATTCCATGTACGACCCACAAACCTGCATTGTTACGCCTACAGTTCGAGCTTTTAGAACAAGTGATTGTTAGTACAACATCAGTGCTAAAAAAAAATCCTAAAGGCCGTGCATTCAAATACCGAACAAGTACGAGTGTTGGTGTTTGTGTTTATTCCTAATAAGCCCTTGGTATATGTAATGTTAAGCCTGTCCCCCTTAACAGTTCAAGCTTTTACAGAATGTGATTGTTAATAGTATTCAGAATCACCCATAGTTGGATAGTTCAACAAAATTACTTGCAGCAGTTCATAAAATTCAATGATCATATATGGTCAGTATAATCTAGAATCTAGATGGCATACCACATATGGTATGACCTATTAAAGAAGTAACCCAGAAATTTGATGGTCCAAGCCCATCCCTTCTCTCTGTTTGGTGAAAGGTAAAGGACTCTTGTCTCTTTTAGATACTCCTTTAAATCCTAGAAACAGTGAGACCACCAACATATACAACCCCAAAGAGTGTAAAGGAAACATAGAAATCCCTTGGCATAAAAAAATCTCTCATAGTACTCTTTATTACATTGTCACTGGTTGGGAAATGGAGAATGGAGGGACCCCAAAAACCTTCAATCAAAATTCTGATTTTCTTCTGTCTTCAAACTGCAACCCCTAATTCAGAAATCTTCATTATCCTTTTGTCCAAACCACTCCTCTGCTGTTTCACAAGGGATGCCATAGCAGCAACCTGAGTAGGGAAAATAAAGAAAAAAGAAAAGGAGAAACAAGTTAAAGATACTTACTAGATTATCAAGAGTTTAACAATATATATACAGTTGGAAGTCCGATCAAATGCCTATTGAAAACGTTTTAAGGATTAGGATCATTGGTATTGAGTCAAACTTACCTCTGATCGGAGTTTCAAAGCCTCTCTTCCTGGGATTTCCCGCAGCCCATCCATCAAATCTAGAAATTAATTTGACAGTAAGTTAGATAAGGTGGGTAGCAATTTAAGCAACAAAAAAAAAAAAAAAATACTACCACATTATTTTAGAGTTCAAATCAAAACCACTAGCTAAAACCTTGAACCAGACATACCAGCTGCTTGAGATTCAATCTTATAAACTGATTTAGCGAGCCTTTGAATGTCACTTCCAGCACTCCTGTAGAATTTTGTTTTAAACATCAGCTTCATGAATATAGATATATACACAGAATATGTAATAGATAAATTATGCATGCATCCGGTCAACGTGATACACATAAGAACGTTGACTTCTTTATGAGCCATCAAACTAACACAGAGACAAAAAAAGTGCACAAATGTAAAGACAAACAGATTATAGCCATATAATCGTATTTACATGAGCTCATTGTGACCACGTTTCATATCCTTTTCAGCAAGGGCTGATCTTTCAAGCAGTTTCTGACTCTCCTTCTTCATTAAATCAACAGAAAGGTGAAGCTCCTTCACATTCCTCTCGGCTCTAACATATTGTGCCTGTCCAGGAATTTGTGAGCTAAGTCAAATAAATAGGCTTCAAAAGAGTAGCAGAACACAAGTTCTTAACACTAGTTTAGATGGCTTGCATAAATGTGAAAGGCAAGTCCAACGGAAAACATAGTGATGCCACACCCTCGAGTCTAGACACTTTCTGGAATGATTGAATCCAGAAACAGAACCTTTTTATAAAGGACTGAAGATCTCCTCTAACTGGGGCCATAAGCACAACTCGTGTGCAAGGGGCCCATTTTTGGTCGGTCCATGTTGGGGAACTCCGAACCCCAGGACCAAAAGTCATCTTATTAAGATGATACTAGATATGAAATGAGAAAAAACCTCATGGTTTTATTTTAAAGTGATGATTTGCCTCGAGGACATGGCAGGACCTACATCTCCTAAATTCCTACATAAAGATAACTTGTATATGCACTTCACAAGTGTACAACCTTTTGAAATACTCAGATTATAGATTCAAGAGGTACACAATTAAGTATTCAACACCTGCATAGCCCCAAAGAAAATGAAGCATTTTCAAATGCTGATTTAGATGAGTAAGCTACCTCCTCACTCTGAAGGCGTCCCAGTGTATGTCGAAACAAAAATCTCCTCGGGCCTGCAGAAGAAGATTTAGCTCATTATATGAGTTTACATAGAAGTAAATGGTACCACAAATGGAAGAGTTAACCATATGAAGTAGAATTCCATGTCCATAAACTAGAACCAGCTCAGAGAAAGATGAATCGACAAAGAAAACACGTTGATATTAGCCAAAAACCCAAACAATACAACAAAACAATATGAGCACGAACAGTTTTATGATGATACTACAAGATGAAAGGAGGACTTAGCTAGAAGAAACCTAGCTAGACAAAGTTTAAGAGAAGCTCTCTGTTAAACTCACTGAGCTGCAAGACTAGAAAGACCAAAGCTAGCTGCAAGCCAACCCTAGTCTTGTCTGGAAGCAGGAACTGTATTACTCGGCCACCCTGATATTTTGATAAAATAAAAAGAAGTTTTGATGCCTTTGCAGAAAGATTCTAAAGCATGGGATATGAGCTAATTGATACTTCTATTTCGTGGCCACACCTTGGATGAGTAGTGCCCATGTCGTTACAATTTACGAACCACCCAACAGCTAATATATGGATTGCTAAGTGAACCTCTTAGGGGGGTTGGAAGACTCATAAACTTTTTGGACTAAGTCCAGTTCAAGAAGTGGCCTCCCGTGACTGTTCATTTGATTATGCATGCACAGCAGGAATGACAGACATCAAGAATAAGGGAGATAAGTATAGTTCATCATACATGCAAACGTGGAAGAAGACTTGAAAAGCTCAACCGCACTGAAGAAGTCATCTGGTTAGGTGCTGGAAAATAGGATTCTTCCTTCCCTTTAAAAAAGTGTAAGTGGAATTGCACTCACATGCATTCCCAATTTCCCAAAACAATCCAGTGTAGTAATGCATGTTCATCATATCAGTTTTTTTTTTCGAAAAGAAATATATATATATATATATATATGCAATGCATGAGCAAAAAGATACAACACCTCGCAGAAGTAAGAGGCCTGCTGCAACAGCTACTCCAGAAGCCATAGCTGGGTGCTCTCTTGCGCTCATCAACTCATCTACATGATTAGGTGCAAGTCAAAATATGAACACTTTACAAGTAGAATCATCCAAGTAAGAGATCATTGATGTCAACCTAAGGTCAGTTATTCTCAATGAACTCTACCCCCATGATGTAGACATGGTCCTACTGGTCAAATATATACATAAATAAGGTCCTGCAAAATTCCATACTTGAGTACAATCAGGGAAATATTTCACACAAGAAATGGTCTTTACGTGGCATAGCCCCTTCAACATGTGGCCCACGACTGAGTGGTCTAAACATTGATCTGCATAGAGTTACATACAGCAATGGTAGAGATTGGATTGATTACTATTTTGAGTATTTTCTAGGTAACAAAGACTGACAGCTTTCTAGTAATATGTCGTGTTAGACACCCTGATGTACCCACATGTTGAACAAATGCAAACACACTCCTTCAAATATAACTTACTCCATGTATCGTTTATATGACCTTAATGTATGTCTTTTCCTATATTGAACACTTAATGTGAAATGAAAGATTTAGAAATTACTCTTCTACGTGTCAAATGTATCAGATTTGTGAGTTCAGAGGGTTTGAAACTCCAGACCTGTGTCAGACATTGACACATGCCCGTGTCCATGTAACATAAATTGAGGTTTACCAGATATTTTCTTAAGCACAACAAAGGATTTCAAGTATTTAAATCAACTGCTAAGAACGTTGCTCCACAATTTGTTGTGAACACAACTAATCATGTAGTTCTTCTCAGACTGATTAAAAGAGATTACAACTCACCTTTGAGCTTCGTGAAGAAAGCATCTTCATAAGAATGATATTGTGATTTTAGTTGTGGTATGAGATCCTGCAAAAGTAATATGTACAAGTCTCTTAGAACAAGTTCAATGAAACTAATGAATAATTCCATGTTTTTTCTCTTCATAGTCAGTTTCACTGGGGGCAAACTTTTGCCATTGCATTTCAACATCACAGAGGTAGGACATTGGACCACAGAAAGTTAGCAAATTTCCAACTACAATGGCTTGGTGGCACACCTCTTTGTGGGACTAATGTCTATAATTTTCTCTACTAATCTCAAGTAAATTGTCATGATTTTTTATATTAAATAGCCATCATACAACATATAAAGATTTACCCAAAAAAGTATTACATTAATCAGTACATAGGAACTCAATTCATAAAATGAATAACATAAATTGACCCCCATCGCCAATCAAGTACTTCAACAAATAGCTAATTCCACAACTTAACTAAGGATTCATTACTCCATTAGAATCCCCATTTTTCACTTATTGGGGGTTATTGAAACAGACCCGTAAAGTTAAATTACCATAAAAACTTAACCCATGTCGTTAAAAGCCACAATTATCGAAAAACCTACAAAAATCTAAGACCTCATTTAGGAAATTTAAGAGATACCCAGATCGAAATCGAAGAAAAAAAAAAAAGAAGAATGAATTCATTTCGAAATCAAAATCGTAAAAAGGATTAAAAGGGAGAAAAATGGAAAGAGGGGGAACAGGGGAGATAGGGTACCTGGAGAGTGCGAAGATGGGTGGAAGAGTTTTCTTGGAGGGAACGAGCAGAGCGGATTGCGGAGTCTGTGGATTCGAATACGGTTCTCTTCAGATCCTCTGCGCTGGTGTAATAGTAACTCTGCCATGGCTGCTTCTCCTCCACCTTCCCCACTTCCCCTTCCTCTGTTTTTGCTGTTTCTGTTGTCTCTGTTGCCGAAGATGCAGAAGGAGGAGGAGGATATGATGCTGAAGCTTCCTCCTCTGTTGCCATTTCCTTTTCCTTTCCCCACGGCCGATGATCACTCGTCTCTAACCTCGTTGAACAACCTGGAGCTGGATTTCAATGCACCGAGGGTATTTTGGTCATTTTTACAAGCAAAACAAGTTTACGTTTCTATGTTGAGCCAAGCTAACTTGCGCCGTCAGAAATCCAAATTCTAAGGGCATCCACAATTGTTCACTTTTTGAGGTAAATAT
The DNA here is from genome assembly GCA_002174775.1 of Macleaya cordata. NCBI lineage: Eukaryota > Viridiplantae > Streptophyta > Magnoliopsida > Ranunculales > Papaveraceae > Macleaya > Macleaya cordata. Next base: position 37,019 of record MVGT01002245.1, read on the forward strand.
GCATATATACATTTTTACCTTATAGAAGAGAAGCGTAAGCTATATATACATGTATGCAAAATTGATATACATATTTATAGCTAGGCGGTGCATAGGGTGGGAGTCCCACGTTGGGCGGTGTACAGGGTGGGAGTCCTATATTTTTGTATTATAAAAAAATATTGGACGATGGGACACATTGGAGATTTTATTAGGGCATTTCTAGTGGGAGTGTGAAAACTGCTTGATCAAGCAGTTTTTACACTCTAATGGATCCCATTAACCCCTAAAAATAGATCCCAATCCACCATTTTAGGGATCCATAGTGGAGGGTGTGATCGGACGAGCGGTGCGCTCATCGGATGAGCTGCACGCTCAATATTTAATTTCTAAATATTAGGAAAGTTATTTCTCTCTCCCACTTTTTTTATGTTTTCTCCTTTAACAAAGGAACACAACATATCTCAACTGATTTTTTTTTCTCTATTTTTTTTGTTTCTTCACCCATTTTTAGAGATTCTCCACTAGAGCAAAACACATTTTTATCATGGATTTTTCATTTTTTCGGATCCATTTTTAGATTTCCCACTAGAATTGCCCTTAGGGTAAGTGGGACACATTGAGAATTTTAAAGAAAGAAAACAAATTACAAAATTCCTGGCGGTGTCCCTGTGGACCGCCTGGTATCAAGCGGTGCGCAAATAGCCCGCTTAATGACTGTGCACCGCTTGATGCCAGGCGGTCTACATGGACACAACCTGGCGTTTTGAATTTTTTTTAATGACGGATGTATCCCTAATTTAATTTTTATTTTATTTTACTTTTTTCAAAAATCCTTTTATAATCGATGGGTAACTAATTCATATAGGGTAAAACCATCGTTGTGGATGACCTAAGGGCAAGTCTTATGGGATTCCTTCATTGATGTCTATATGGATTGTTAGTGGGTTTCTTAATCAGCTAATCTATTCAACTTTCAATTAAAATGAGGATCCATAGTGTATAGGAGTATAGGACATCGAATACCTGCCTGGTCATCCAATGACCAGGGTGCCTAATCTTTTATGTTGTTAAAAATGTCTCTATCTCTTTCTTTCTCTTCTTCTCTTTCTCTTTCTCTCTCTTTCTCTGTCAAGGGAATCTCCACTATTCTACCAGTAGCAACCATGGATAACTTAATCCAGATTCCATACTCATAAAGATCAAGGGATTAGATAGGGATTCTCACTAGACTTGTCCAAACATCTAGGCATCTCGCCCGAGCAAATTCCTCTTGCTCTTGGCAGTGGGACTACTTGTGAGCTATGAAGCATTGACATTTATTCAAGAGAAGTGTATCCATATCAGACACTCAGATACACGTGTGTCTATGTTGAGTACAAGGCAGATATATCACATACATATCTCAGGAAAATTTATCGTGTCATAATGTCCGAGTCGCACGACCCATCATTTTGTTTTGGGCACCGGCATTATAATACAGTGTTGTTTGTGCATTTTAGTACAATAACACCCTCATCGTCCAGTAATGGAATGCCAGGCACCTTGAAGGATTGTTTTTATAAGAATGAAAATTATATTCTATCTATACTTGGAGTTGGTGTTATTAGATCAAAGGATGATCACATGGACAGCATTACACTAGAACAGCCGATGTCTGGATGGTGAAAGCACTCTAGACCCAAAATAAAATTAGTACAAGATCACATTTCACAGTTTTCTTTTCTGAATATTAAACAAACTTCCTCCTGATCTTAGGTCAGTTGATGTTGATCAACTGATAAATATGACTAAGGTTAAAAACAAGGGCGATTTTAAACTGATGCCTACTTTGGGTTAGCTCATAACCATTGTCACGAGGTGACGCTCCCTTTCCGGAACCTCCCACTGCGTTCTCGCACTCTGGTTCCTTAGAGCCAAGCTATTTGGATTGCTAAACTAGAAGCATACAGGATCAAATGACAATTATAGCTGAGGATAAGTTAAGAGTCCCACACTTTTTAAGTACAGTTATCATCTCATACATACCACCAAAGAGAGCAAATAAGGAAAAAGAAGCAAAAGGCATTCTCTAATTTGTTGTGTCACACAGATGAGACTGATGGTGTTAAAATGCCAAAAACATTTTTTTTTTAAAGAGGTGAGACCGTGAGAGCTTTTATGAGATCAGAAACTCAATTTTTGAAGAAGTTAGCCTAAGCTATCATCAATAGCAGATAGTACCAATTGTGCAAAATGCCAAGAACAAGAAAAGCAAAGCGCCTTCCATCTTGAAACAATAACAACTTGATATCATGCATGAGAAAGGAAATTCACTAGAAAATTTAACTGTAGTTGCAGAAGCAACTCCACATAGACTACAAAAATTTAACAACTCCCCCGCATAAACTACAAAAAATTTAAGTGTAGTTGCAGAAGCAACACGGCGATACATTTATACAAAACTTCTACCCCGAGCACACACAATGGTTTTTCTTCGTTCAAAATCCCGCTTATGTTGGCATTCCAGCCTTCCTTCCCCTTTCAGGGCCTATCCCAAAGAGAATTCTGGTCTGCTCCCACTACTTGGGAGCTTACGGTTTCATGTTCTATTTCGGCGAATTGAGCAGTTCTAATTTTGATTTGCATTCAAAAAAGCAAGTGGCAAATCCAAGGTATATATATATATATACATACATAGACTACTAAAATTTAAGTGAGAATCAAAGTTTCCAAGAAGAATAAATGCTAGCCGGACATGTTATGATGACATAAAATGGACTATACAAATTGACACCGCCTCCTTTCATGGGGTACAATGCTCAACTGTAAAGAATGTGATCAACACCAACCACTTTTTAAATTGATGAAATATTATCTCCTTCATCTACCCATTAAAAACTGTTCAATCAAAAAAAATTATAATTGACCTTGCAACTTTAATAGTTAGATTACAGAAATAATGTTTCACCAACTTAAAAAATAATTGATATAATAGCACTCCAATGCAATGCTTATGTTTCAGGCATTGCTTTAAGGTCAAAATTTTGAGCCATTAATGTCACCCAATTCGTCACGGCTAGCATTTACTCCAACTTGAAATAAGACCAGAATGGCGAAATCAACCTCTTGACAGGTTCATCAATTAGTCCAAGAAAGGAAAAAACAAATTTCTCATTTAAAGACAATCACCATTTGTATCTTATCTAGCAAATTTCAGAATTCCTTCTCTTAGCTCTATTCTTTTGTTTTCTTTCAACAACTTCAGGCCATCCATCCATCTTCCATGGTCCTGAAAAGTAATATTTGGGTCCATCCGTAGTTCTATTGTGCTGCAAGTGAATGAGGACCAAGGCATAAATGGCGGCATATAAGTAATAATTCCTGAATGCACAAGCTGCTGAACTTATCTGGCTAGACTGGATAGAAGGCTCACTTAAATTAGCTGATTCCCTGCAACACCAGGAGATTCGAACATAATTTAGTAAATAAAGCAATCTTTCAGTATACAACTTTGGCAAAATTGATCAAATAAGAGCATTTCTCCTTGGCTCCATACAAGTTGAGAGAACTATCAAACCACATGGATCGAACAGAATAGCAAAACCCATTATGTAATGGTGGCTTCACTAGGAAGATATAACTCACTGAACTTTAATTATGAAACATCTGACTTTGTTTTTGGCTGCAGAGGCATAAGGGAGAAACTGACACTGGTGAGTACTTCCACACTCTGGAAAGGTGCAAACCCTTTCAATTTAATCAACTGCAAATGGGAGAAACAAGATATCTCATCTCATTGCTCTTCAACCCAAACACTTATGCTATGGCAACAACTAGATGATGAACCAATAAACAACCCAGAGGATAAGTTCAAAAATACTAGGAAAAATCAACATACCCAAAGTAGCGAAAACCAATTACAAGAATTGGCTACTTTGGGTATGGTGTTCGCTATCACATCTATGGCTTACCATCATCCCCTTGTAACGCTAAAACCTCTTGAGATAGCAGCAAGACCAGATAAAAGAAGTAGCAATACTTTATGCATTTCACCAATTAAATAATCGATATCCAATTAATAAAAAAAAAATTCTAGTTTATAGATTGTTGTGAAGAGAGAGATGGAACGAGAGAGAGAGAGAGGGGTCAATCTGACTGATGTAATCTGACTGATGTAGTGTGATTGAGACAAGAGGGAGAGTTTAATGCTCCATTTGAAGAGACGAGAAACAAAAACTTGGCCGCATCACTCTAGCTCATTTTGGAGAAAGAGATGTTCTTCATCTCTTAGCCTTAAGGTTTCTTCATCTCTTAGCTGTAACAATGAGAACACAAAACATAAAACCGTTAAGTTTCATACATTAGTCAATCATGTTAGAATAAAAAAAATGCAATTTGAAACATAATATGCTTAAAAAATTAATTATACACCTCATGACCTTGATAGGAGCGGAGGATATCATCCAAAGTTATTCTCGAATGCCAATTGATACACAAATACGGCTCGAAGTCATAGACGTAAGAGCGAACACCATACCCAAAATAGCCAAAACCAATTATAAAAATTGACTACTTTGGGTATGTTGTTCGCTCTCACGTATATGGCTTACCATCCCCTTGTAACGCTAAAACCTCTTGACATAGCAGCAAGACCAGATAAATGAAATAGCAACACTTTATGTGTTTCACCGATTAAGTAATCGATATCCGATAGAAAACTGGAAAAAAAAATAAAAACCTAAGTTTATAGATTATTGTAAGGAGAGAGATAGAACGAGAGAGAGAGAGAAAGAGAGAGAGAGAGAGAGAGAGAGAGAGAGGTCAATCTGACTAATGTAGTGCATTTGAGACAGGAAGGAGAGTTTAATGCTCCATTTGAAGTGACCAGAAACAAGAACTTGGCCGCATCACTCTAGCTCATTTTGGAGAAAGAAATGTTCTTTATCTCTTAGCCGTAAGGTTTCTTCATCTCTTAGTTGTAACAATGAGAACACAAAACATAAAACCGTTAAGTTTCATACATTAGTCAATCATGTTAGAACAAAAAAATGCAATTTGAAACATAATATGCTTAAAAAATTATTATATACCTCATGACCTTGATAGGAGCGGAGGATATCATCCAAAGTTATTCTCGAATGCCAATTGATACACAAATACGGCTCGAAGTCATAGACGTAAGAGCGAACACCATACCCAAAATAGCCAAAACCAATTATAAAAATTGACTACTTTGGGTATGTTGTTCGCTCTCACGTATATGGCTTACCATCCCCTTGTAACGCTAAAACCTCTTGATATAGCAGCAAGACTAGATAAATGAAATAGCAACACTTTATGCGTTTCACCAATTAAGTAATCGATATCCAATAGAGAACTGGAAAAAAAATAAAAAAATAAAAAACCCAAGTTTATTGATTATTGTAAAAAGAGAGAGAAAGAAAGAAAGAAAGAGAAAAAGAGAGAGAGAGAGAGAGAGGTCAATCTGACTGATGTAGTGCGTTTGAGACAGGAAGGAGAGTTTAATGCTCCATTTGAAGAGACGAGAAACAAGAACTTGGCCGCATCACTCTAGCTCATTTTGGAGAAAGAGATGTTCTTCATCTCTTAGCCGTAAGGTTTCTTCATCTCTTAGCTGTAACAATGAGAACACAAAACATAAAACCGTTAAGTTTCATACATTAGTCAATCATGTTAGAACAAAAAAATGCAATTTGAAACATAATATGCTTAAAAAATTAATTATATACCTCATGACCTTGATGGGAGCGGAGGATATCATCCGAAGTTATTCTCGAATGTCAATTGATACACAAATACGGCTCGAAGTCATAGACGTAAGAGCGAACACCATACCCAAAGTAGCCAAAACCAATTATAAAAATTGACTACTTTGGGTATGTTGTTCGCTCTCACGTATATGGCTTACCATCCCCTTGTAACGCTAAAACCTCTTGATATAGCAGCAAGACCAGATAAATGAAATAGCAACACTTTATGCTTTTCACCGATTAAGTAATCGATATCGGATAGAGAACTGGAAAAAAAATAAAAAAAATAAAAAACGCAAGTTTATATATTATTGTAAAGAGGGAGATAGAACGAGAGAGAAAGAGAGAGAGAGAGAGAGAGAGAGAGAGAGAGAGAGGTCAATCAGACTGATGTAGTGCGTTTGAGACAGGAAGGAGAGTTTAATGCTCCATTTGAAGTGACCAGAAACAAGAACTTGGCCGCATCACTCTAGCTCATTTTGGAGAAAGAAATGTTCTTTATCTCTTAGCCGTAAGGTTTCTTCATCTCTTAGTTGTAACAATGAGAACACAAAACATAAAACCGTTAAGTTTCATACATTAGTCAATCATGTTAGAACAAAAAAATGCAATTTGAAACATAATATGCTTAAAAAATTATTATATACCTCATGACCTTGATAGGAGCGGAGGATATCATCCAAAGTTATTCTCGAATGCCAATTGATACACAAATACGGCTCGAAGTCATAGACGTAAGAGCGAACACCATACCCAAAGTAGCCAAAACCAATTATAAAAATTGACTACTTTAGGTATGTTGTTCACTCTCACGTATATGGCTTACCATCCCCTTGTAACACTAAAACCTCTTGATATAGCAGCAAGACCAGATAAATGAAATAGCAACACTTTATGCGTTTCACCGATTAAGTAATCGATATCCGATAGAGAAATGGAAAAAAAATAAAAAAACCCAAGTTTATAGATTATTGTAAAGAGAGATAGAACGAGAGAGAGAGAGAGAGAGAGAGAAAGGTCAATCTAACTGATGTAGTACGTTTGAGACAAAAATGAGAGTTTAATGCTCCATTTGAAGAGACAAGAAACAAGAACTTGGCCGCATCACTCTAGCTCATCTTGGAGAATGAGATGTTCTTCATCTCTTAACCGTAAGGTTTCTTCATCTCGTAGCTGTAACAATGAGAACATAAAACATAAAACATAAAACGGTAAAGTTACATAGCCAAAGTAGCAAAAACCAATTACAAGAATTAGTTGCAATTTTTGAATTTCCACAAAATATATACGATAATTTAAGAGAATGAAAGTGAAGAAACTAGCTTAACATCCCCTTGTAACGCTGAAACCTCTTTGGATAGAGGCAGGACCAGATGAATGAAGTAGCAACACTTTTTGCGTTTCACCTATAAAGTAATCGATATCCAATTGATAGATAACAGGAAAAAAAAAGGGCTTTTTTAGCAAATAACCCTGTCAATATATGGAAACTAAGAAATAACCCTGACATTTTCGATATTTCTGAAATGACCCTATCTTGGACGGAATCGTTAACTTACCATCCTCGAGATCACGTGATGGTCACATGACCATGTTAAAGTACGTAAATGCCCTTATTCTAACCCAACCTCTCCTCACCTTGAGTTAAGTTTAGACATGATTGGACCCTTACTTAGAGCCTTATCCTGATGCCCAAGATGAGATTGATTGGACACTTGAGGGTTTGCCTGTTGCTTGTGGTAAGTTCAATCACGGGAAGACTGAAAAAACTGAAAATTTTAGTATGTTCTCTCATAGGGTTTGCGGGGAAAAAGGTACAGGTATAAGTTCTTACAGGATATATCCCAGAAAAGGTGAAACTTGGGCCCTTTTCAAGAACTGGGATATTAAATGGAGCTCTGATCCAGGCAACCATAGAAGTTACCAGTATGAATTTGTAGAAGTCCTTTCAGATTATAACCAGGAATCAGGCATTGACGTCGTGTATTTGGTTAAGATCAAAGGTTTTGTAAGCCTGTTCAAGCCAACCATGAACAGCGGAATGGTTTCCTTTCGTATACCATCGAATGAACTACTCAGATTTTCACATAGGGTTCCTTCATTTAGAACGACTGGTAGAGAACGAGAAGACATCCCTGAAGGTTATTTCGAACTTCATCATGCTTCTGTGCCTAATAACTTAGAAGAGATTTCTGATCCCAATGCCATAGATGTTGAAGGGATCGTTGAAAGCATCAATTCTAAAATTGATGATTCTTCTAAATCTCCAGCAGAGGAAAGTCCCCATTTGCCGAAGAAGAGGAAAAACCCTGATGAAAAGAATACCCTGGACCAAGGGAATTCAAGAACTAGAAACTGGTGTCCAAGTATTATGTTTAGATAAAGAGGGTTGAATTGACCCCAGATTTCAAATTGTGCGTCAAATGGCTCAAATCCTGTGTTCTACCGAAGGACGTGATTGAGTGGCTTGACAAAGATATGCCCATATGCTGTGGGACATTTGAAAGTGGTGAAAGCGTTGTCTTTAATGATACAGCTTATTTCTCTCATCAGTCAAGAGGTGTACCAGCTGGTAAGAAAAACAAGTACGAGATCTACCCAAGGAAAGGGGAGGTGTGGGCATTATACAGAAACTTCAATTCTGAATGGTCCTGTTCTGACCTGCAGAAATGTGAGTATGACATGGTTGAAGTCTTAGAGGACCAAGATCGTTGGACCATAGTGTTGGTTTTACAACAGTTNAGGTTGGGTTAGAATAAGGGCATTTACGTACTTTAACATGGTCATGTGACCATCACGTGATCTCGAGGATGGTAAGTTAACGATTCCGTCCAAGATAGGGTCATTTCAGAAATATCGAAAATGTCAGGATTATTTCTTAGTTTCCATATACTGAAAAGGTTATTTGCTAAAAAAAGCCCAAAAAAAAACCCCCAAGCTAATAAATTGTTATGAAGAGAGAGGTCAATCTAGGTGATGTAGTGACAAAAAGGAGAGTTGAATGCTCCGATTTTAAAAGACGAGAAACAAGAATTTGGATGAATCACTCTAGCTCATCTTGGAGAATTAGAGGTTATTCATATCTTAGCTGAAACAATTAGAACACAAAACATAAAACCGTTAAATTTCATACATAGGTCAACAATGTTAGAATAATGAATGCAATATGAAACATAACATGCCTAAAAAATTAATTATATACATCAAGACCTTGATTGGAGCGGGGATGAAGCCAAAAATTTGATGGTCCAACCCCATACCTTCTCTGTTTGGTGAAAGGTAAAGGGCTCTTAAATCCTAGAAACAATGAGACCACCAACATATACAACTCCAAAGAGGGTAAAGGAAACATAGAAATCCCTTGGCATAAAAAAATCTCCCGTAGTACTCTTTTATTACATTGTCTCTGGTTAGGAAATGGAGAATGGAGGAACCCCAAAAACCTTCAATCAAAATTCTGATTTTCTTCTGTCTTAAAACTGCAACCCCTAATTCAGAAAGCTTCATTATCCGCACTCCCGTAGAATTTTCTTTTAAACATCAGCTTCATGAAAATAGATATATACACAGAATATATAATAGATAAAGTATGCATGCATCCAGTCAACGTGATACACACATAAGAAAGTGGACTTCTTTATGAGCCATCAAACTGACACAAGCAAGCAAAAAGTGCACTCATGTAAGACAAACAGATTATAGCCATATAACCGTATTTACATGAGCTCATTGTGACCACGTTTCATATCCTTCTCAGCAAGGGCTGATCTTTCAAGCAGTTTCTGACTCTCCTTCTTCATTAAATCAACAGAAAGGTGTTGCTCCTTCACATTCCTCTCGACTTGTGCCTGTCCAGGAATTTGGGAGCTAAGTCAAATAAATAGGCTTCAAAAGAGTAGCAGAATACAAGTTCTTAACACCAGTTTAGATGGCTTGCATATATGTGAAAGGCAAGTCCAATGGAAATGATACTGATGCCACATCCTAGAGTCTTGAAACTTTCTGGAATGATTGAATCCAGAAACAGAACCTTTCTATAAAGGACTGAAGATCTCCTCTAACTGGGGCCATAAGCACAACTCATGTGCAAGGGACCCATTTTTGGTAGGTCCATGTTGGGGAACTCCGAACCCCAGGACCAAAAGTCATCTTATTAAGTTATTAAGATGATACTAGATATGAAATGAGAAAAAACCTCATGGTTTTATTTTAAAGTGATGATTTGCCTCGAGGACATGGCAGGACCTACATCTCCTAAATTCCTACATAAAGATAACTTGTATATGCACTTCACAATTGTAGTACCTTTTGAAATACTCAGACTATAGATTCAAGAGCTACACAATAAAGTATTCAACACCTGCATAGCCCCAAAGAAAATGAAGTATTTCAAATGCTGATTTAGATGAGTAAGATACCTCCTCACACTGAAGGCGTCCCACTGTATGTCGAAACAAAAATTTCCTCGGGACTGCAGAAGAAGATTTAGCTCCTTATATGAGTTTACATAGAAGTAAATGGTACCACAAATGGAAGAGACCATATGGAAGCAAATACTTGATGCAGAATTCCATGTCCATAAACTAGAACCAGTTCAGGGAAAGATGAATCGACAAAGAAAACACGTTGATATTAGCCAGAAACCCAAACAATACAACAAAACAATATGAGCACGAACAGTTTTATGATGATACCACAAAATGAAAGGAGGACTTAGCTAGAAGAAACCTAGCTAGACAAGGTTTAAGAGAAGCTCTTTGTTAAACTCCCTAAACTGCAAGACTGGAAAGACCAAAGCTAGCTGCAAGCCAACTCTAGTCTTGTCTGGAAGCAGGAACTGTATTACTCAGCCACCCTTATGACTCATAAACTTTTTGGACTAAGTCCCGTTCAAGAAGTGGCCTCACGTGACTGTTCATTTGATTATGCATGCACAGCTGGAATGACAGACATCACAAGAATAAGGGAGGCAAGTATAGTTCATCATACATGCAAGCGTGGAAGAAGACTTGAAAAGCTCAACCGCACCTTCCCTTTAAAAAATCTCAAGTGGAATTGCACTCACATGCATTCCCAATTTCCCAAAACAATCCAGTGTAGTAATACTTTTAAAATCGCATATCCTATCGTGAATCGGAACCCCAAATTTAAGATACGCATATTGTATCGAATATCGTGTATCGTAAGATACGCATATAAGGTGCAAAATTAGATATGGGGTGTGAATAAGTTGGGTGCTATTATGATGTTCCTTTTTATAACACTAATGTAATTTTTTATAGAGACAAATTTAAGATACGCATATTAAATGGTATTTAGGTGGCATAACCCCTTCAACATGTGGCCCACGATTGAGTGGTCTAAACATTGATATGCACAGAGTTACATACAGCAATGGGAGAGATTGGATTGATTACTATTTTGAGTATTTTCTAGGTAACAAGGACTGAGTTTTCTAGGAATATGTCGTGTTAGACACCTTGACATACCAACATGTTGAACACATGCAAACACACTCCTTCAAATATAACTTACTCCCATTTTTTAATTAAATTATATATCATTTATATGACCTTAATGTATCTCTTTTCCTATATTGAAATGAAAGATTTAGAAATTACTCTTATCTGTGTCAAATGTATCAGAATTGTGAGTTCAGAGGGTTTGAAACTCCAGACCTGTGTCAGACATTGACACATGCCCGTGTCCGTGTTACATAAGTTGAGGTTTACCAGTTATTTTCTTAAGCACAACAAAGGATTTCAAGTATTTAAATCAACTGCTAAGAACTTTGCTCCACAATTTGTTGTGAACACATACTAATTATGTAGTTCTCAGACTGATTCAAAGAGATTACAACTCACCTTTGAGCTTCGTGAAGAAAGCATCTTCATAAGAATGATATTGTGATTTCAGTTGAGGTATGAGATCCTGCAAAAGTATTATATACAAGTCTCTTAGAACAAGTTCAATGAAACTAATGAATAATTCCTTGATATCATGCATGTTAAAGGGAATTCATTAGAAAATTTGAGTTTGTTGCAAAAGCAACTCCACACAGACTACAAAAATTTAACAATTCCCCCGCATAAACTAGACTAACTTGTCACAATACTAAGTGAAAAACAAGTTTCCCAAAAGAATAAATGCTAGTTGGACATGTTTTGGATGACATAAAATGGACTAGATACATTTACACGGCCTCCTTTCATAGGCCACTGCTCAAATGTGAAGAATGTGATCAGCACCAACCAGTTTTTAAGTTGATGAAATATTACCTCAAAACTGTACAATCAAAAAAATAGTAATTAATGATATAATTTTAATGATTAGATGAGAGAAGTAATGTTTCACCAACTTAAAAAATGATGGATATAATGGAACTCCAATGCAATGCTTGTGTTTCAGGCATGGCCAATTAAAAAGGTTAACGTCAAAATTTTGAGCCATTAATGTCACCCAATATGTCATGGCTAGCATTTACTCCAACTTGAAATAAGACCAGAATGGCAAAATCAACCTCTTGACAGGTTCATTAATTAGTACAAGAAAGGAAAAAACAAAATTCTCATTTAAAGACAATCACCATTTGAATCTTATCTAGCAAATTTCAGAATTCCTTCTCTTAGCTCTGTTCTTTTGTTTTCTTTCAACAACTTCAGGCCATTCATCCATCCATCTTCCATGGTCCTAAAAAGTAATATTTGGGTCCATCCGTAGTTCTATTGTGCAGCAAGTGAATGATGACCAAGGCATAAATGGCAGCAGCATATAACTAACAACTCCTGAATGCACAAGCTGCTTAACTTATCTGGCTAGACTGGATAGAAGGCTCACTTAAATTTGCCGATTCCCTGCAACACCAGGAGATTCGAACATATATTAGTAAATAAAGCAATATTTCAGTATACAACTTTGGCAAAATTGATCAAATAAGAGCATTTCTCCCTTGGCTCCATACAAGTTGAGACAACTCTCAAACCACATGGATCAAACTGAATAGTAAATTATGTAATGGTGGCTTCACTAGGAAGATATAAATCACTGAACTTTAATTATGAAACATCTGAGTTTGTTTTTGGCTGCAGAGGCATAAGGGAGAAACTGACACTGGTGAGAACTTCCACATTCTGGAAAGGTGCAAACCCTTTCAATTTAATCAACTGCAAATAGGACAAACAACATATCTCATCTCATTGCTCTTCAACCCAAAAACTTATGCTATGGCAACAGCCAGATGATGAACCATTAAACAATCCAGAGGATAATGTACAAAAATACTAAGAAAAAATCAAAAGCTGGCCACAATGAGCCAATTTAAAACCAGAGTATGCTAGAAGTTTTACAGTCTTAATAGTTTGCACTCAGATTTCCTCTCCTACAAGTTGGTGAAAAGATTTAGGGGCATTACAGGCAACAGAAACATGTTTAGCTTAAGCTGCAAAGCGGGTCCCCACATTTACTATTTGCACATTAATGTCAGGCAACATGTAACTAAAAACATACAGAGCCTAAGTACTTGTGCAATCCTACAGATCCCTGAAGGATTAAAAAGAACAATCTCGAAGAAAAGATGCAGAACTACAAGAAAATAATGAACTCACGACTCTAGTGTAAGCATTCTACAGTCACCAATGGCAAACCTTATGCTACGGAGTCCTTCTACAGTCACCCAAGATTCACACCCACTAAAGTTACCCGCTGATGTGCCACCAATTAAATTCAGAGAGAGAATTAGAAGTGCATTCAAATCACTTTCTCTCTCCAAATTTAATTGGAGACACATCAACGGGTAACTTTAATAGGTAGAATTCACAGGTAAGTTTAAAGTTTCCCTATGGTACAAGTACTTTAATGCCAAATATGACAAGACTTTGACAAAAACTAATAATCCAATTCATGGAATCAGTGCCAAACAACATAGCAGTTCTTTTCCTAATATGCTGTAATGTAAGTACAATAAAGGTTTTCATTTTCATGCGATACACATCGTTAGGACAGATATTTCCACCAAACAAACTTTTTACCTATTCCACCCTAATGCACCCAACCTATGTTCCAAAAATTACTAAAACCACCCAAACTACTAGGTACACCCAAAGCCAACTCCGTCTCTCTCACTTTCACTGTGATAAGATTTTTTTAATCCAAAAATAGAACCAGCAGTTTCAATTTTTACAAAAGGATAGCTTCGCATTGTGCATAATTGATAGTACTAAGTTCTAAAATAGCTTGTGGATTCTGCAAGATCAAAAGTTATAAGTTCTCAAAATGAATTGTGGATTACTCAAAGGTAATAGTTCATAGTTCACAAAACAGTTTGCCAATTATACTGAACCAAAAATATTGAACTCTCAAAAATGGCATGTCAGCTCTACAGAACCGACAATACAAAGTTGTACAAAAAAAATAAGTTGTAAGTTTTACAAGATAGCTTTGATTGCATAACCAATAGTACTAAGATCCAAAAAGATAGGTTGTCAATTTTGCATGACAGAAAATTTTAAACTCTCAAAATGACTGGTCAATTATGGAACCGACAAGCCATGTTTGAGAAGTTTGAACATTCAATTCTATGCAGTCAACAAGTCTTTTGAGAACTTAGTCGAGTAGAAGTCTATTAAGTTTGTGGCATCCAATTCAAAACCAATTGGCAATGAGTGGAGAGGCCTAGGATCTTATATATTCGGTTGTAAGACTTTCATCTTCCCATGTGGGACTATTCTCAACACGCCCCCTTACGTGAGGCATTACTTTGAACCTCAAATGTGATACTATATTGGGTGATGTGGAGTAGGCATGGACTATCACGTGTGGCCTATTATGCTTCCATTTGGGAAGATGAAAGTCTTGCAACCCAATATATAAGATCTTGGGCCTCTCCACTCATTACCAATTGGTTTTGAGTTGAATGCCCACAAACTTAATAGACCCAACATGCTATTTTGTAAAACTTAGTGTTGTCAATTATACAAATGACAAGCCATATTGTACAACTTAAAAGAATTCTATAGAACTCCGTATTGTCGGTTTTACAGAACCGACAAGCCATTTTTGAAAATTTAATACTACTGAAATTGCAGAACCAACTAGCCATTTTTAAAACTCAAGCTACGTACTTCTTGGACAACATGCATTTCTCCATCTATTACAGGTAAAAAAAATCCAACTTAATGTTGGGTAAACTCTAAGAAATCCTGAACTAAGAACCAATCAAAATTTAAAATCAACTAAAATTAGATTCCAATCTGAATAGTCCTCCTTTAATGAGAATAGAGGTTCACATAACAACCATGTAAATCTAAGTTCAACAGGGTATTAAATTTCACAAGAACTTAAAAACCCATTTGTGGGAGCAACAACAATACTCAAATATGGGCACGCATTTAAGTAACATACCCATAAGCATAGAGCTGGTCATTGATTTTTGTTGACATCTTTGAGAGCGGGATTAGAAACTCCACCTGTTAACATTCACTCAACAGCGCAATGTTAAACAAAATCTAAAGAAAAAACACTTCTTTTTTTTTTTTGCCCTAACTACTTGAAAACAAGCTTTCATCAAGCACCTAAAAAACGCAAATAAAAATGGGACAAAAATTTTTAAAAAAAACAAAAACAAAGAAAGACTGGTGAACAACATTAGACACCATTCAGATTCCAGAACGGAAAACCAACGGAGACGACTCGGTCCGAGTTTCAAGTTGGAAAGACGAAAAGCCAAAGCCTAAGTTAAAACGCTAAAAGTTTCTATTTTTCTACAGTGAAATGGAAAATCCAGTGAGTTAACTTCGGTTAAATCGTACACTAGAAAACGTTAAGAAGATCAAGTAGAATGGACAAGGGTTCATTCTCCATGAATCCTTCCGAGTCATCATTCAGATGACTCGCCCGAGTTGGGGAAAATGCATAAACAAGAACTACAGTAAAGTAAGTTGGAGAGAGAAAAAAAATTGCTTGGGATGTTTTTGGTTGAGCCCGCGAGTCCATCATCGTCCCTCTTAACTTGAGAATGGGACTCTGACCGCGGGCAGTCTTCATCGCAGGGGCAACGCCGCAGCTCTCAGGTAGCCTTCCGGCAGCCCGAAATGGAGTGTTTAAGCCGAGAGAAACGCTACCAACATCTGCGAAGACGCAGAGGGCAGCGTCTCGGGCAGCAACAAACTCGTTTCGGACTGAACCAGTGACTCGCCGTTGAGAAAGCGGCGGCTCCTGCTCGGATAAGATCAAGTAGATTTTGAGATTTTAGGGCTACTTCGATTACATTTTATACACGCTGATGAGAGATCGTCTTCCACTCTTCCTCCTAAACTTGTGGCACGTGTATTCTCCACGTGTACGTAATCCCAACTTGACCTAATTAGGCTTGGGTAATGCTAGAGCCTAGAGCTGTGGTTCTACTGCAGAACATACACAAAGATGAATACAAGTAGAATTTTTATCGGCCCAAATTACAAGAGTATATGCAAATCACATATTCACTATTAGACGCACTTTGTTGTAGGTTCTGACTGTGTTGTAAGTTCAGCATTAATTATTCATTAGATTTGTAATTTTTAGAATTGTTTTCCGAAAACTTTGATTGGGATCACTCTATTTGCGCTCCATGTGCATACCGTTCAATGACATTAGAATTTGTTTGATGAGAACATCATACAGTTTATGAAGGCTTAGATGTAAAACATGTATTTTTTATGTTAGATTTGTTTATTGCATTTATTGTCTCGGTATATCATTCTTAAGGCTTTATATTGTGCGCTTGGGGTACTATGTTGTCTAATCGCAGACATCTTGCATCCTAAAGCATTTTGCGCCACTACATACAGGCCTATGAGGACCATTCCCAAGCCTTTTGACTCAACCCTTGAAAAAGTATACGTTGGTATGATTTTACTATTTTATTTACAGTAATTGGAAATTTTATACGGGCTCCTCAAAATTTTGTTTTTGTTTTTTTTTAATGAGACTATTGCCCAGATTACAATATGGCATAGATACACGCAGAGGGCGTGTAAGAAGTACAGAGAAACCGCCAAGAACATCGTCACTAACGAACGCAGAAAATGCACCCACCAACAGGCACAGAGAAACCGCCAATAACTACGTACTTATATTTATTATCAAATTACATGGGACAAACTTAACGGTAATACCACGGCCGAGAAGTTTTGATCCCAAGACCTCCCACTACCAAGGATTTATGGGAAGGATGCACAACCATTGAGCCAAAGGCTCCTCCAAATTTTGTTGGTCCTTTTTTATGGTTCTTAATATAATATATCTTTTATATTATGGCTTCTTTAAAGTTCAATTATTGGCTCCGTCCTAGTGTGTGGGTGAGTTATATTTCCTCACCCTTTCCCATTTTCGTATTCCTTTTTTAATTTGTGCTGCAAATAGCTAAGTAATTGGAGTGTGGAGTGGAAGTGAACGTATCAAAACGTATACTTGAAAAATGTCTCAAACTTTGGAGAGTCTCTATAGCGAATTTGCGGGAGCAAAGTTCTATAACAAAAATGTCACATCTTTACAACGACTTTAGTTACTAAGACAAATAGTAAGGTATAAGATGAAGAAGATGAAGGGCCTTCGGGCCAACCCAATACAAGCATTTGATAAAACTGTGGGTATTTTGATAACATTCGAATGTCAACAACCCTATTGCTATTTTGATTAGCCAATTGATAAAAAACCCCCTCTCCTTCAACTTGAAGGTCTAAGTATTCAACTTCCCTAAGGATTTTTTTTTTAACTTACGCGATAGTGTAAATTAGAGATAGACACGGACTTTGGAGATTAGGCGGGTACTTTAAAACGACCTCTAATCTGACCCTAGTTAGGGCAAGTACTATGACAGCCTCAAACCTCCATATTAGAGAGCTTTGAGGGATAAGCCAAGTACTAAGGTGGGAGTTATCCCTCAAACTCATTCCCGCAGCCTCAAATCTACTCATATTTATGGCTGAGAATAGAGGAAAGAGGGATCGACAAACGGACTAGAGGGCGCCAGATGGAGTTGATGGCGATAAAGGGAGTGAAGGGCGACACTCCCTTTGTCGCCAAATTTTTTTTTTTTTAAAAAAATTAGTTTGGCGACAAAGGGATTGTGGGGCGACAATCCCTTTGTCGCTCCTTTTTTGTTTTAATTTTTTTTAAGTTCTTTTTTTGTATGAATATTTTAGTATGTTTCGAAATACAAAGTCTGTAGGGCCCACTTGGATATGATTCAATAGTTGATATTTGGTGAAGTTGTTATCCTCACATCATTCTCACAAAAAATCATTACATTATAAAATGTATAACCCCTTCAAAAGTTGATTGAAAGTTAACACTGAAAAGAACGGTGAGGGAAAGAGTCAACTTTTGATGGGGTTAGAAGTTTTAGAATGTGATGATTTTTTGTGATGATGATTTACATGGTGAGGATAACAATCACACAGAATATCAGCTATTGAATCGTATCCAAGTGAGCCCCACAGACTTGGTGTTTCGAAATATACAAAAATATACATACAACAAAAATAAACTTTTGAAAAAAAAAGTTTTTAAAACAAAAAAAAAAGGGGGCGACAAAGGGATTGTCACCCCACAATCCCTTTTGTCACCCACTACTCCGTCTATCGCCACCCCAAATTTTAGTGCCTCAACCTTAATACTTGCCCCTCTCTCTAATTACCATTTAAGACTTGTTGTACTAAAATTTAAGGGATACCATAGTACTTTGCACTTAACAAAAATTCACACCTAACTCCTCTCGAGGCATGGCTTGCCGTTTACATAAGCCATAATCCACCGATCTTATTAGAAGGCCAGGCCCAAAACGAACCCCCCAAAAGTTGAGGTTGCGTACGCAGATGGTGCACATTAGAACACTCCGTATAAATAGGATTATCAGTTACAAATCCCGTTTTCTTCTCGCTTTGGTCAGTCAGTCTTCGGGTCTTTGCGCCCTTGGACTTAAAACCATTAAGGAAAGAAATATAATAAAATTCAGACATTTATAAATGATTTAAAATTTCTGAATCCGAAACATAAAATTGAAAAACGAAAAAAATAGAGAACGAAACGCTTTTCCTCACTCTCTTTCTCTCTCATCGTTCTTTTTTTTTTTTCTCTCTCTCTAAGAGCAGTTGCTGAAAGAAACCTTTCTTTCATTCAATGTAGTCTCCCTGGTGTCTACCTCTACTACTAGTACTACAGATTTTTAGGGCATCGAAATTTCTCGATTCATGATGCTCTGTTGTCCTTCATTACGAAATCGGATTCAATCATGGCTACGGGATTACGATCAGCTTCAATCCTTTGCCATCATTCTCATTTACATTCAAGTATGATTTCTTCACCTTCGTTTTTTTATTGATTTTTTTTAACCAATTAGGGTTTTTGATCTTTGTGTTAGTTAGGGTTTCATTTATTTATTTTATTTTATTTGGAATTTTTGTTTACAGATCGGTTCTGCTTTGGTTGGATCTCTTGGGGCATTGTTCAATGGTGTATTGCTAATTAATTTGGCGATAGCTTTGTTCGCTCTTGTTGCGATTGAGAGTAGTAGTCAGAGTCTTGGACGTACTTATGCTGTTCTTCTTTTTTGTGCTATCTTGGTGGATATCTCTTGGTTCATTCTTTTCTCTCACCAAATTTGGTGCGTATTTTGATTAATTGATTGATTGATTCTTTATTCACCGCACCTGCTTTCTTTCTCCATCTTATCTTATATATATTAAAATGGGTTCCTGTGTGATCCTGCGATTTCTTTACGTTTACAATTGAAATGTTGTTGTTGGACCCACTACGAGATGTGGCAAAGTTCAATTTGTCTGAGGAGATCATTTTGATGGAAATTCAGGTTATTTTGAATCTTCTGATCAATACAGAATAAGTTAACTCATGGATAACAATGAAAATGACAACCTACAATTCTTACAAGCCAAGTTTTGTAAGCTAGAAGTTTCAGAATTGCCTGAATTTGGTTGTTGATGATCTCTCCATTGTCACCAAGATCCAACCATCAGTTATTTCCATGAATTTCCAATTTTGTTTTTACTGTATCAGGTTATATATGTTAAATTATGCCGATGGTATGCTAACAAAATAGCATCTTAATGTGCAACAATTGTTGATTTATGGTGTTCATTATTATCAAATACGAGTCCTTCGTTCTTTATCAATCCACATCCTACCTTGATACACCCATGTCACAACAGTTGATCTTTGAGTGAGAGAAGCTGGAGCATTGGTTAAGAGAGGGAGAAAAAAGAGAAACTAAAAATCAAGAAAGTCACATTAGGTACCCCAGACCAGACATACCTTTTTTTTTCTGAATGATGGGATTGGTCTCCACTCGACCAACTAAGAAATTTTTGAGTAATTATTCTCAAACTGAGCAGAGTTAACCCTAACCTGGTCCTGGTATGGGATAATAGTACTAGCCTACTAGGACTACCCAACATCACCTTTAAGGTGGAACATACAGTGTAAAACCGGGTCTACGAAAGGTCCTTGTGGTTATAACGCTAATACATTAAACTTAGTTCCAGTTGAATTCTGGAATGAGTTTTGATATTGTGCTGCAGCACGTGCCCTGTTAGAGTTGGTTATTGAGATTGACTGTTATTAGCATTCGATATTTGTTTGCAGTATATACTTCTTGCTAATGCCTGATGGCATCTTTTTACGCCATTGTGCAAAAGTTATTTTTATCAGCTACTAGTACATATAGTATTCACACTGATCTCCTCATGTTACATTTTGCCTTTTTTGTGTTTGTTTCTGCTATGAAATTGTTTTATCCCTAAAAACAAAAAAGGTACTCACCCCTGTTGTTGATCTTTTACGTTGTTTGTGCAGGAATATTTCTTCTGAGAACTACAGTCCATTTCTTATCTTTTCCCTAAGGCTTGCTTTCTTGATGCAAATTCTTGGCTCTTCTGTGAGGTTGGCATCTTCATTATTATGGATTCAGATGTACAGATTGGGGGTTTCTTCTGTAGACAACACAGCCTCTCGAGAAGCAGATTTTGATTTAAGAGATAGTTTCTTGATTCCTCCAGCTCCTGTCGTAGTTAGTCAGAACTCTGATTCTGAAACTATAGGAGGTTCCATTTATGATCCAGCGTACTATTCATCTCTTTTCGAAGATGCTCAAGACGATGGCTTTGAAAATGGGGTAATGTATCTGCACCGTTTTCTCGTCTGAAAGAAATCAGTTGATTCATTTGGTGACACAGTTGTGCCTCAAAATCATTTGCAACATGCTGTAGATTTTAGGGGACCATCCTGGATTGAAAATCTTAATCTAAATGTAGCTCCATTATCACACTCAATATGTAGATCAAACATCAAAATGATAGGATGGTTGATGCCGGAACAAGCTCTAATTCAATTTGATGATACTTACGCTTTAAGTTATGTTCCTTACTTATGTCACAACATGAGAATATACTACATATTGGTAATCGTTCAATTGTAGCAATCTTTTGCTGTTGAGGAATTATGTTTGTCTTAAATGGGTTCATTATTCATAACTAGGTTTGCTTGTTTTCTATTTGCAGGGAATGCCACATGCTGTTGTTAGAGATAGTGGGACATCTGCTGCTGAAACGTCACAACTGAAGTCCTGCATAAGCAAATCTTTCCAAGTTATTAATGTAGGTAACATGGTATTTGTTATTTGCTACTTTCGTTTATTTATAATTAATAATTAAGGTATGATCATATGGAACTCTACAATCGTTGTACTGGAAAAATACCATATCTTTTGTGCTAGTAGCTCAGGAAAATAATGTTTTGAGAGCTACTGCTTGGTTTAATTAACGTCATGCTAACTAGTGTTCGTAGTCACTCCCAACTACGAGAACCACATCTAGTATGCAGAGGGATCATTCTTTTTTAGAAAAACTCAGATTTTACTTAAAAGTGCGCAACAATATAACTTTGAACTTTAAAGGAAGCATAACTTTTCTTAAATCAGTCTATTCTAAAGTTTGTAAGCCATTTAAACCACTGATTCTAATTTATCCTGGCCATAATCCTAAGAACAGAGTTTAGGCATCCCAATAAATTTCAGCTATCTTTCTATAATAATCTAACTTTTATCTTTCTAGGTACACCCCTTAATCCCACCTCAAATGTACAACTAATTTCTAGCTGTATCTTGATCTCCAAGGATTAAAATTATATAATCTTGCAATGCCGATAAATAGTTTTGTTTGGATATAAAGGATGGAGTTTTGTAATTGCAATTTATGATTCTTAAGGATACTCGAAGAGAAGACATTCTGAAAGCTGGTTACTGTTAGATGTGAAGATTTGAAACTGCTTTTATTCATTCTTAACCCTGATTCTTTCTGAATATCTGTTGTGTTAGTCCTTGGACTTTTAATGTGAAATACCTAGTTCTCCAGATGCCAGAAAAAAAAAAGAAAAAGAAAAAGAAAAAAAACTTACATATTACTTCACGAATTAGACCATTACAAAAGGTCCGCTGGTTCTTAAATTGAAGTACAGTGAATGAAAATCTTGCCATCCTCTAGGACAAAGGCTAACTTTTATTTTTTTTGGTTATTTCCAGTGGTCATTTGTGATTAATTATGGCCTTGGCTGTCATTTTGTTGGCATGTTGGGGACATTCCCACTTGTTCATGGTTATGTTCAATTTGTTAGGGTCACCCATTCTGGAAAGATTTTGAGATTTAACCTTCTTTTATTTAAATGCAACTATGTTTATAAAAGTTTACTTGTTGGACGCCTTGCCATACTCTTGTGTTGGACAAATGCAGATAATCCTTTTCAGACAAATCTTCTTATTTGGGTGCTTTCTTCCTAACTATTATTTAATGGTTTATTAGTAGTTCTAATCGCTGTTTGAAGAAATTAAATGTATCCAAGTTCCAGATCTTAAAATTGTTTGTAAATGTTGTATACTTGGTACAATCTAAAATGTTTCCATCGTGTGTCCACCATTTCATATACCCATGTGACATAATGATACGTCAGTATGGCAATGTGTAATTAACTTGCACACTTAAGCTTCTTCTCCTTGTATCCAAGGAAACATGGTCAGTCAGTTCTTAGGTTTTAGGAAATTTGGTGCGGGTCACCCTAGTCAACCACTGCACGTGCACACACTGAAGAGGGTGAAAGTGACAACTATGCTGAAGAGCTTCTAGTTATGGATTGTACACAGATAACTCGCGAAAGTAACAATGGATATTGCTTGGTTCAAAAAATAAGGAAATAGTTATTAACTTTTGAAGGATTTAGTTGACTACGAAATCAGAAGAAGAAATAGAACAGAAAAAAAAAAGAAGAAAACATTTGAAAGATTGAAAGAAGCATGATTCTGCTTTAGTCTTATGAAATGTAACTCTACGTCTCTTTGGCATGTTTAATTAATCCACTCATCGGTGTTAGATACTATTTATGTGTTTTCACTACTATCATGTAACTGAACGGAGATTTCTGATGCAGGAATGTTGAGAATGCAGTGATCTCATGGGCCTTCAATTTTTCTGGTGAATTTGTTCTCTCATGCGGATATCCACTCCATATATTTATCGACTCCATTTCTGCATCCCACTCTTGGAAACTCAAATGTCAAATCAGGCCAGGTAGTGTACAGAAGCGGGATTTGTACAGTTAACCAATTTTAGCCATTCTTTTCCACTATCAAATGGGATACCAACATTGATGGATGAGAGAACCACAGATCATGTTTAGTACTTACAAACAAAGGAGTACCCCGAACTCGATCATTCTTTTATTACTATATCTATCTCTCTCTCTATCTCTCTGTTGATGATTTGGATGGCAAGCAGGTGGGCGATGATTCTGGAGAATTTGGATCAATCAATTCATATATATAGTGTAAAACAAACCCTGGTCATTTTTTGAAGAAAATTCTTGTTGCAGAGCATTGACATAGGAACTCTACTACTAAAAATGCTTTACCTTATTTAAGAGAAGAAAGTAAACCTCATCATGTGAAATGTTATCTTTGTCATTTGTTGTACTTGTAAATAATATAATCATCTTTCTCTGCATTTGCACTATGGAGATCACTGAGTCTCTTCATCATGGAATCATGGTTTGACGAAGTGGAATAGGCGTGCGAATTCTTCACTGTTGATTCCAATTCAACTACGTGGGCGGGTTGGTCATGGACCGGTCTACACGGAGTCAATAACCCAGTCAAAAATCTGGGTTTATGCTTTTATTAATTATTATTACTGTTTACTCAAGCATTTTCTTTCCCCTCTTCTCTGTTTCTCTCTAGACTTGTCAAAATTGATCGAGATGATTGATTCAAACCGATTTTGGCAGTGGGTTGAGTCACATGGGAAGTGTACTGGGCCAGTTCACCTTAAAACTTTCCGATTTGAGTCTGTGGATTTGTCCAACCATGCTCAGTTTTGGCATTTTTGTCTTGCCACTATAATAAAGTCTTCTTCATAAATGATGGACTCGGGATCTACACTTTTGTTTTGTGCATCAAGAGAGAGCCCACCACTTGAGTTTTTCTTCTTTTACATGCGTTGCATGGGTGCAACTGTAATTTCAATTTTTTTTTTTTTTTTTCTCTCTCTCTCTCTCTCTCTCTCTCTCTCTCTCTCTCTCTCTCTCTCTCAATGTCACATTATCCTTCCTATCAATTTATTTACAGATGATCACATGCAGGTGGCTCCAAAGTCCCATCCCCATGGGATCTTCGTTCTTGCAACTACTCTCCATCTCTCACCTCTGTCTATTGCTTTCTACCAACTATAATTTGACATAAAGCACAATCTCACATGTACAATTTCACTAGGGATTAAACCTTTTAGACCTACAAACAAAGGGTTACACAATTTTTTTTTATTTTTTATTTTTTCCTCAAGAGAAAAAAAAAAGGACACCAATTCCTAAAGGAACACATTTGTTAGTTGGGAACAGTTAGATGATTGCATGAACAATAAATAAAAAGTGTTTAAGCCTTATGTTAAAGATTTTGAGATTTTGTGTCTTAGAAATCTGGCAAAGGACACCAATTCCTAAAGGAACACATTTGTTAGTTGTGAACAGTTAGATGATTGCATCAATAATAAATAAAAAAGTGTTTAAGCCTTATGTTGAGATTTTGTGTCTTAGAAATCTGGCCCTTAAAAGTGATAATCGCATCAATTAACCCACAAATTAGATACTAATGACATGGAAAAGCTGTATAGTTGTATATACTTAATAAAATAGAATAAACCTTTATAAACAAATAAAATAGAATAAACCAGGATCTCACATGGAAAAAGATCTAATCCTCTAATTCAGGTAGAAGTAAGGTACTTCGTGTTATTACTACAGGGACACCGGATTTTGACATCTAAGATTACATCTGCTTATTTTATTGATTGGAAACCAATTATAACACTTGTTGAAAAAATATTATTTCATTTCAGCCCCTTATACCATTTTTAAAAAGCAGATGTAATCTTTTGGTGTCAAATTCTGGTGTTATTCTAGCAAAACTCTTATATATTGTTCTAAAATAGATGGCTCATAAAATAAATAACTTTTGATAGGATTAAAATTTATTTAAAATGATGTCATATGGGCATGGAGGAACTATATAGTGTGCAGATTTTTCTTATAAAAAATCAGTCTTTCCATAATCACATTGTCAATTTTTTTTTTCAAACAATATATGCATGAGATAGGGTAATTTAGGAGTCTTGAAAGTCACAATATAAAGTAGAAGTCACTTCAAATACAGTTGATAAAACACAATAAATTGACATGAATATAAACATGTAGACAAATGCACATGTTTCCTATATACTATGGTTCCTAGTGTCACGCCGTTTTTTAAGACCCTGATTCAGAAAAAAAAAAAAAAAGAAAAAAAAAGAAAAAGAAAAAAAAGTGATGTTAGGATTTGATTTGGATGAGGTGGCATGGATTGGGCTGTGGATCAAATTCTATAAAATGGATAGGGGATGGATTTGGTTTACTAAAGGGTGGTTCACCTTACACCCTGTAGTGACCAAATTTGTAGTACACCTCAAAAGCCCAGGGCCAAAGCATTGGTCCCTTCGACCGAGCCCAGAGGCCCATTGGGCCACGCCCCACCTCTTTGGCCAAATCACGAAAAGCGGCCAGAGTTTGACAAGTTCAAATAAGAGGACTTAGTCTACGAATGACTCCTCAACCGCCATAAGATCTTCCTAGGATTTGGGGAGAAAATCCCGAGATCCCAGGAAGACTTATCTGTATCCCCTCCTATAAAAGAAGGGGGCGCAAGGAGAGAGGGGATTGGGAAGGAAACACACACACTCTCTCTCACTCTCTAAAAAAACTCTCTGCAACTCGAGAGCATACACGATCCATCACATAGTCAATCTCCCCTGGAGAGAATACATCATCAAGTCAGAGACTCAACGACTAACATCTCGTCTTCTACCACACTTGGCTACGATCTACCAGAATAGGTGATACAGATCCATTCTTCTCCTTTAATTTTCTGTTTAATTTATTTTTCCAAACAAAACTAACTTGACCGTCGGAGACCCTTAGGCCGGCACCACCCTGGTGCCAAGGAATCTTCACGATCATTCTATTTTTCTTCCTGTGCAGGTTGTCGGTGCCCAGTTCAAAAATCATTTGTGGAATCTGCGGTCTACACACCCTATCTTTACCATCGTCTTTATCACCTTCACTTCTACTCCACCGTGGGCCATTTTAGGAAAAAAAAAAAATCTCCTTCTTCTTCTGGCCTCCATCATCATCAACATCTCCACCACCCCATCACCATCACCGTTAACTTCCCACCGCCACCACTACACCACTCTACCACTGCCGAGAGAAAGAGATCAGAGAGAGAGAGAGGGGGAAGGATCGAGATGAGAGAGATCTAGAGATTTGAAAAAAAACATTAAGATCCCCCACCACTGTAAGCACTCCCCTCTTTTCTCCACGTCAGCAACCCCTTCCCTTATTCTCTCCACCGCTGACAAAAATAGGGCCTTCTTTTTGTTTTCATTTTTACAAAAAATCAACTATCAATGGTAGAATTTGTCCCAAATTTTTGACAAATAATGATCGAAATCATGATTTCGATCAGTTGTGGTCGAAAATTTCAGTCGAATTCGTGGTGGAATTTGATCATTTTTGAATTTTTTTCTAAATTTTTTTGTTTGAATCTGTGGGGAGAGAGAAGGTGGAGGGTGGAGGCGGTGGAAGGAGGAGGGGAATCAGGAAACAATATAGTTTTTTAAGGTGGTCGACGGTGGCGATGGGCTGACAGTGGAGGTAGAATTTAGTTTTGGGATGTATTTTTTAATTTTAGTGGGGTGTAAAAAAAAGAGAACCACCTCTTTAATAAAATGAATTTTATGCTAATATGTGGGGATTTTGGACCAAAGCCCATTTAACCATGCTACCCCCAACCCCATTTTGAATCCTCTATTAACATCACCCAATTTTTTTATTTTTTTTTTCAAATTCAAGTTATTCAACCTTTGGAAGGAGGGCTTTTTAGTCAATTTGAATAAAAATGTCAGACTAGCTGAAATTCGAATCTTCTGGAATAATATAATTTTCTAATTGGGGTATTTTTTTAACTTGGAAGTATGTACAACTGAATCAAATTCAAGTTTACTTTTCGTAGCTGAAAACTTCAGAGCTATTTTAGAGTGCTTCTCACGTGCATGGAAAGATCTCTGTCGACGTTCAACCATACAAGTTTGGGTCCGTTATCACATAAAGTTGACAATAAACGGATACGATTTTCGACGTGTTATCTTATACGTAAACTTTGTTGTACTGTAACATTGCTCCTATTTTATTTAAATTCGAGAGGGTTGGTGGGCCCCCCACTTTTTACGAGAAAACGAAATCCCCACCGTAATAAGACGAGACGCGTCTAAGAAAAGTAAATAAAAATATACGACTCAAATACACTAGATAAAAAAAAAAGCTGTAATCAGTACATAAAATAAGGAACTGTTTGGCTAATTATTCTTTGGTATTTAGATGTCATACCGAATGGGACGACTCCCCATCCCTAATCCCTTGGATGTTCCTCAGATTGACCATTCAACGGTCTGGATTCAAACAAGAGAATGACAGGAAAAGTGATTAATTTATATTTAATAGCTATCCAAACAGTCCCTTGAAGGATAAAATAAAATGAAAAAGACATGAACAGAAGAAGACGCGTTGGTTGTTTTCTCTGCAACTTCCATTTTCTTGCACCAAAAACCGAAGAACCAAAAATTTCCAAATCGTCATCTCAAAGGTAAATATTTTTTTTTTCTCTTTCTTTCAAATTCTAGAGTTTCAGATTTTTTTATTTTTTTTTTGCAATTATAATCGTGTTAATCGTTTCTTCTATTGATACAATTTTCTTTCTTCTAGATTCTTCGAAGTAATAACTCATAAAATTTATTCCTCTGAACTAACTTAATTTAGGGTATTTATAATTCTTTAAAATCCTCTATTGTTTTGTAAAGAGACATATTTTTTGGATTGGTGATTTCGTTTGGGTTTGTAATTTCTTCAGGAGGTCTCTGGTTGATAATCTGTTCTCGGGTAAGATTATTTGCTTGTTTTTTTTTTAATTTTTTTATATATAATTAAAGAAAGATTGTCAGTTTTTCTTTTGTGGGTTGTCTCTATTTTTTTAATCAAATGATTTTTTTGCTAGTTGGGTTCTGGAAAGTTTTACAAAATTTTAGAAAGATCTTGTGACAATTTTCTTTTCTTTTGATTTTCTGTGATCTGGGAAAGGGGATTTGTTTTTTTCCATTTTTGAGGGTTTTTCTGTCAAATGGGGTTTACGATTTTTGAAGTTACAGAAAACTCTTTTTTTTTTTTTTTTTGGTTGAATTGTGTTTTTGGGTGATCTGTATTTGAGTTAGTTTTTTATACCCTATTTTCAGCTTTTTGACACATTTTCTCTGATGGCTTCTGTGAGTTTTAGGGTTTCCTTTATTGGTTTTTGTGTGCTCTTTGTTTTGGATTGAAATGGGTAATAGAGTGATTGTGTGAGTTTCAGTTTGTGGGTTTTGGGAAATTTGGTGATTGCTTATGTAAGTTTTGGATTGAAATTGGGTAATTTAATGTTCTTATTGATTTCTGTTTGTGGGTTTTGTGAAAGTGGTGCTCTTCCTGTTTTCCTGAGATTGAGATTTTTTTCTTGATTGTCAAACTTTGCAGAGGCGGAGAGAAAGAGAAAGAGAGAAGACTGGTAGAGAGTGATAGAGAGAAGAAGAGTGATGGATGAATCTCTGGTTGCTAGATACTGGTGCCATATGTGTTCACAAATGGTGAACCCAGTGATGGAAGTGGAAATCAAATGCCCATTTTGTGAAAGTGGGTTTGTGGAAGAAATGGATAACAGAACGAACCAGGAAACTGATCTAGGATCCGATCGATCCCTTTCTCTTTGGGCTCCAATCTTGCTTAGTATGATGGGTGGTGGTGGAGGTGGTGGTCCTCGCCGCCGAATATTCAGAAGAGAATCAGAAGAAGAAGAAGAGGATGAAGAATCACAAGAGGTTGATCTTGAAGACATTCTAAGGAGAAGAAGAAGAAGTTCAGCTGCAATTCTCCACTTGCTTCATAGCCTTAGATCAGGGATCTTATCTGAAGTAGAGAATTCTGAAAATGAGAGGGAAAGAGAGAGAGAGAACAATAATGAACGTGTTATCCTGATCAATCCGTTCAATCAAGCCATAATTCTTCAAGGGTCCTTTGGCCAGAGCCAGAACCAGAACCAGAGCCAGAGCCAGAACCAGAGTATACCTGGCTCATTGGGTGACTACTTAATTGGTCCTGGTTTAGATCTACTTCTTCAGCATTTAGCAGATAATGATCCAAATCGATATGGGACGCCACCCGCAAAAAAAGAGGCAGTGGAAGCAATGCCCACTGTCACAATTAAGGAGAATTTGCAGTGTTCAGTCTGTTTAGATGATTTTGAGATGGGTTCAGAAGCCAAGGAGATGCCATGTAAGCATAAATTTCATACTGGATGCATTCTGCCATGGCTGGAGCTTCATAGTTCGTGCCCAGTTTGCAGGTTTCAGATTCCGGCTTCTGAAGATGGACCAAAGGGTGATGCAGATGGGTCTGGTAATATTGATATTAGTAATAGGATGGAGAACGGTGTTGGAGAGAGAGGTGAAGGTGGGGAAGGGAATGGGAGAAGGTCTTGGCTTCCAATTCCATGGCCTTTTAATGGTTTGTTTTCTTTATCAGGGACTCAGAATGGTGGCAGTTCTCCCTCTCCGCCATCAGCTTCGTTGCCGTCGTCATCTGCAGCGCCTGGAACTAATAATAGTACAGATGAGAATTGAAGTAGTACAGATGAGAACTGAAGTTGTCTATTTTGCAAGTATCTTGTTCATTACCTTCCTTTTGGATTTTCTTTCCCTTCCTGTGTACATAGTCTTCTATTTTACTGAATTTTGGGATCCTGGAAAAAACAATATTTCCTTTTGTGCATTCCCTAGAGGTTGATCTGTCTTGCCCTTTCTTGTAGAAATCATCACTTTTGTTTGAATCTGATTTGATTTCTTTTTTTTTTTTTTTTTGGGTTATGGATGGGGATTGGTGTGAGAAAGAAATCAGCTGGCCCAGTTCTTTATTCAACTGTTCTTTGTGTTCTGGTTTTGTTAATTTGAAAGAATCAAATGATGCTGCAGTTTAGGTTTGACATATTCTGTGCTTCTAAATTTGGATATATCAAACAAACTCCCCGAGAATTTTGACAATAACTACCTGACCTCCCTAAAATTCTTCTAAATACCAAATGGTAACCGTCTGGGATTTCAAGAGATCACTGGGATCTTTCAGTGTCAATTACTATGGGTATTTTACAATTTCCAGTTTTCAATTCTTTGATATCCGATGGACCAGAATTGGCTTAACTAATTATCCTGGTTCTGGTTCCATCTGCCAACAAGAACTGCTACTTATTAGAGCATCTTTAATGCAAATGTGCTTTACTTCCTATGTGTATGGCTCTCACAACGTCCTCTTGAAACTTGCTACTTACGTGGCAAAAAAATGTTCACAATTTATGTTGAAGAGAAAAAGGCATTGTCTGCTTGTTTGTGTTGGGTTTAGGATTGAACATAAAATGTGTTACTTTTTTAATTGTGAAAAAAGAAAGAGAAAATGAGATCCTTACTGAAATTTGCTAAAAAAAAAGAAGAGAGATAATAATCTCATTAATAAGATTTGCTAACTAGGATAAGAAGACATCCTCTTAGTGAACCTC
Organism: Macleaya cordata; assembly: GCA_002174775.1. Lineage (NCBI taxonomy): Eukaryota > Viridiplantae > Streptophyta > Magnoliopsida > Ranunculales > Papaveraceae > Macleaya > Macleaya cordata. The sequence continues at coordinate 68,003 of MVGT01002245.1, forward strand.
TAGAACAAGATGGACTAGAGGATGTCTTCTCATCTGCATGTCACATCATCTTTACATTAGCTAAGCATATTTGCATTGGAGATGGTTTTCAAGATAAATTAGATGTGACACACCACTTTTGAACAGACCATGCCCGCATTAGAGAGGCTCTTATTTAATAAGTTTGGGTTCCAGGTAGCTCAATAACCAACCAAAACTGAACTGTTGACACTTGACACCCCTAGTAACAAGTTGAAGGATAAGCATTATTCGCCCTTTCCACCCATGTGAGAAACTTGAGAACATTCAATATGATCCTGCTGAAGCTTCTCAATCATCGGTGGGTCTTTGACACAACCCAAACAAGAACAGACGATATCCAATTGAAAAAACGATACTAATAACAATAACATCCAGTACTTCACCAGGTAGATGCCAATAGTTTTTTAAGGACTTGTGGTGAATCCAAAGAGGGCTTTGAAATTGAAACTTTGCTTAAAGTTGATCATAATCCCTGTCTAGTTAATTCATGGCATCAATGCTGGACCAATTTAGGAAGATGAATATCATTTATCTAATCTTGAAGATGGATTAAATTTGGCATGCCCTCGACTTGCTAGCAGAAGAGTTACTGATTAATATTAGTATTAATCTAAGCTCAAGTCAACCAAGTAGAACAGAATCAGCATGGTCAAACAGATGGATCCAGATCATGATCAGTTCACATCAACTTGCCCTCTCATAACCCCATCAAGGTTACAAGTGTAACATTAAGTGAGCTCAAGGAAACAAAAATTTCAGGAGGCCAATTGACATCTTGCTTGAGGAATTTGCCAAACCCGCCGATGTTTTGAACAACTCTATCCCTAATTGAATCTCTCATGAAGTATACTCGAGGTAATTTTGAGGAAGACCTTTAAAGCTCATCATGACTCTGGGGTTGTTCCATGTTCATTAAATCTAGTTTATGTTGTAGTTCCTGCCACATTCAAAAATTCCAAATGTCCATCAGTAGATCCTTTCAGTGATCAGGGAAAACAGACTGGATGATTTCAGTAATAATAAATTAATAAGTACCTTTAGCTTTTCTTCTAGGCACAGAGCAGGGGTCGATAATATTGCTACATATCTGCCATGATCAACAGAAAGTGAGAAAAGAGCAGAGACTGTGAAGAAGGGGATTGATTGGGTGGAGAGAGATTCTTACTCGCAACGACTTGGTTCATCAACATCGGTCAGCTCATTATCCAATCCACACCTAAGCCTTACCTGTAAGAGTAGCATGAAGTGTGAGAACCACCAATAGAGTCTATGTAGAGGTGGCAATGGGCAGGGCTTTGATCAGGTGGAACTTGGTCAGGCCAGGCTTTTTCTAGCACGTAGTTGGTCGGTCTGGGCCAAAATCTAGAACCCCTAGCTGAGCCCGAGCTCAAAGCCTCGGGTCCTGTTTGGGCTGGGCTGGGTCTGCTAGGGTTGGTTGGGCCTCGCATTCAAATGCAGAAATCCCAACTCCTATCCAGATTTTGGAACTCCAGAAAACAAGAAGAGGAGGAGTAGGTTGAGCTTGGGCTAGGGTTCGGGGCAGGGCTCAACCCTTCATCAACTCCAACTGATCATTTATTTTATTGGAACTGACATGTCTTATCATCATCCAGGTCTCGCAGATTGACAAGCTTTCAGATCAATGCTTTCTTTTGGACAGTAGAAAGGGAAAAAGAAGAAGGTGACACTGTTATTGAGCATCGAGAACAATGCAATCTCCTGATAGTTCATTTCACCTGATCAGAAGTGATTTTCAGGATGCAATAATTCAGGATTTTGTTAAATTTCTGGAAGAGCTGTATCAATGAGATGATCCACCAACATGATATTGGATATGGGGATTCATTGAATTCTAAATAACATGCAAAAGCCGCATTTGAGCAAAGATTTCCAGTACCTTTAGACTTCTATCAGGGCCATTCCAGCATCTATCACCATTTGAAAACAGCATAGTTCTGTACGAGTCCTCAAATTTCTCCCAGCGCCTATTTCCAGAAAATGGAAGATGAGAAAAATTAGTGTACAACTTGACATAAGACTGGAAGAGCAGGAGTTCGGTAAAAATGAACTCGTGGTGCCTTTTTAACTGTGCTGGTGTTAGCAACATTTTTATGAAGCTTACAGCTCAGTTCAAAAACCATAAAATCGAAGATTCAATCCCTTAGGAGTTATATAGCATATATATTAGCATTAGAGCTTATTTAACATCTCTCCTTTTATTTCTTTAAATGGTTTATTGGAAAGGAAGGGAAGGATTATAGTATATCTTTCCTTTGTAGTGTCTTATTGAGTATTTGGATTATCTAGAATTGATTTGTGTATAATAACTGGCATGAAAACCCATGTATAAGTCGTATAATTCTCGGACTAGCTTAAAAATGCTGAGTCATCGAAACATACCCCAATTGAGTTGTACTGTGGCCTTCCACCTGGGAAGCTTGTTTAAATGGGCAGACTTTGTACACATACCTGGAAAAGAAAGAAAGAAAAAACCGATTACCCACCAATAACTAGAATGAGTAAATTGGGGTACAAGGAAAAGCAGATCCCAAATACTAGTTTGAGCACAGGACAAACAAGACCGGAAAATTTGAGAAGTGTACGTACTTGTTTTGCTTGTTCTCAAAGCAACGGTCATAAAAGGAATAGAACTCCTTCTCTGGCCCTACAATCAAGAAAAACAAAAAACAAAAACCATATACAAAACAATAGTTTGACATCAGAAATTGATTGGATAGCTAATAATCATGCAAGCTTTAAAAAGATAGTCCACCATATATAAATACCATCTTTTTCTTATACATACCATAATCATTTTCTAGCTTTTGACTCAGACTTGATATTCTTGATTGTATTTTAGACAACTTTGTGCTGGCATCATCATATTCCTTTCGAATGTGAGCAGCCTCTGCAGAAATCGAAATCGAACAAATAAGCATCCACATGCACTCATTTCCCACATTACATACAGCAAGCCTTTTAATCTTTCACTGCTTACCTGATTTATCTATTGGACTTTGAAACAAGTTAACTGCCTGTAAAATGTTACGAACAGTCTGTTGTATCTTATCCAACCATGATGGGCTGCTTGTGGTTGTTAAATCTGAACATGTAGCGAAATGAGCAGAACTAACTTAAACTGCATCTATTATTCTTGAGATAAGCTGAACTTACAAAGAAAACATCAACAAAAACTTCAAGGTGAACAAAATGTCAAGAACCTGAAAAATCGGTCTGGTCTTCGGAGTCAGATTTATATGAGGCATCAGAATCGTGGTGATCATCTTCTTCAAATTCATCATCCATGTCTTCCTCTTCAGCTGCATCCCCATATTTATAGTTGTCTTCTGATGAATTGTAGCCATCATAGTCCTCGTCAGGTTCAGTCTCTTGTGTCTCTGAACTCCCTTTGAGTTCTTCCTTTTTTGCATCATTGACTTCCTTGGTTTGCTCTTCTGAATTTTCTCCTGTCCAGCGTGAAGCAACAAGACGACCCAACTCTTCTCTAGACAATCCTTCGGTATTGTCCGATCCATCTATCTCCTATTATACAACATAACATGTAATTCAGTAATCCCCATTTTTTTTTCACCTCAGTAGTCCCCAATTTTTGAATTCAGTAATACCCATTTGAACTAAGCAACATAGACATAAACATGTCCTCTGTAAGACCAAATACGAGGCATTGTACAGATAGAGTACTATATGGAGTATAGAACTGTGAATATATCTGTTTCTTGAGGTCTGCCACTTCATATGTGTCAGATATAGTCTCAGATTTCTATGTACAAAGGCCCTTCCATTAATTAAGTTATATTCAATATTCAAAAGTTAGAAACTTGGGATGTGAGAAAGATGTGCACAAGTAGTATAAAAAATGAAAAAATTAATTTGCATTGTATTGATCGCTTGGAAGAGGAAACACTACCTGTTTTACTATTTTATCTGGAGATGTATTACTTTCAACATCATGACCACTTTCAGTTTCAACCATGGTTTTCTTGATGTCTGCTGCATGCTATAGCAAATACAAAATATAATAGTTAATAAAAATAAATCATTAAAATGAAAAGAATAAAAAGGAATAGTACAAAAAGCACCATTTCAATAGAATTATGTTAGTGGAATGGAAACTCCTGAGGACAGAAACTTCCTATTTACCTGATCTGCTCCTGGAGATGTATTACTTTCAACATCATGACCACTTTCAGTTTCAACCATGGTTTTCTTGCTGTCTGCTGCATGCTATAGCAAATACAAAATATAATAGTTAATAAAAATAAATCATTAAAATGAAAAGAATAAAAAGGAATAGTACAAAAAGCACCATTTCAATAGAATTATGTTAGTGGAATGGAAACTCCTGAGGACAGAAACTTCCTATTTACCTGATCTGCTCCTTGACTGTGAGAGGCTTCATTTCCAGAACTATCACCATTTTGATCAGCTTCAACAGCATCATTGTCATTAACTTGTGATGCGTCCTATCACAGAAAGAAGACTACAAAATTATGAAACAGCAAACAGGTAACTACTTGAAAGAATATGGAATAGACCATAATTACATTGAACTATTTGCTGGTGGTGGAGGTGGGTGTGTTATGTGCAAATGGAAGTTGCTTCAATTTGTAGGCAGGTAATCTTTTTGCTACAGGGAAAATTCAAATTTCAATGCCTCCTATTCAATTCATAAAGCATACGGAGACTTGTTCACTTCAAGGTGTTCAGTGAGAAGCTTCAAAGAAGAAATTTAAGAAGGTTCAACCTTGAGTAGATAATTTCTTACATGTATAAGGATGAGGTGTGACAAAAAACTTATTGAAATGCAGCTGGTCAGATTGTGTTGGAAGCGCAATAACACTGTTTTTCCTGTTTAGCCATATCTTTACCAATGTAGTAACAACACCGTACTAGCATATGTCGCTCGATGGGATTCAAATAAGTGAACAGATTACAGGAAGTATGCAGATTTGAGTGCTGAGGAGATCAGAGCATACACCAACATGAGATATTGCAGTATGAGCATGGTCTTCTTAAGTTGGGTGATGCATCTATCAACATACAGATCCAAATGCACATTTTATAGGCTTGAGGGTGACATTTTGCACAACATCCAAAAATAAATCATGTAAATTGTAGACAACAATGGATGTCCCTTCATAAATTCCATTAGAGCATCCACAGTGGTAAGGTAAATTTGGATTTTACCTTATCCCACTTACACAGTGGGTAGGCTAAAATAAGAATTTTAGCCTACGAGACTCGGAGATAGGCTAAAATTGGCCTTCTCCAGACTCATCTGCAAATTATTTTACGGGGCGTGGATCTGGCACCACGTCCGAAATGGGGCGTAGAGGTATGATGGCGTTTGAAACGGGGGCGTGGAGGTAAAGCCACGCCCCAATTTTTTTTAAATTTTTAAAATTGCATGGGGCGTGGAGCAATCTCCACGCCCCAATTTGGGCGTGGAGATAGCTCCACGCCCAAATTTTTTTTTTTTTTAAATTTTTTAAATTTTTTTTTAATTGATGGGTTAAAAAATTTTAAAAATTTTAAAAAAATTATAAAAAAATTATAAAAATTATAAAAAAATTATAAAAATTATAAAAAATTTTAAAAAAAATTATAAAAATTAAAAAAAATTATAAAAACCAGGCGTAGTGCTAACACTACGTTTGATTCCAGGCGTGGTCCAGGGACAACGCCTGGCTTTTTAAAATATATATATATTTTTTAAATGTCAATTTTGTCCTCAGTTTAGGTTTTTTATTAATTTTTTAAATTTTTTTAAAACACTCCCCACTGTGGATGTGGGTCTTGTAGGCTAAAAAACAGTAGGGTAAAATGGCTTTTTACCCTACAACACTGTGGACGCTCTTATGAAGGACATTTTGCAGATGCACATTTTATAGGCTTAAGGGTAACGTTTTGCACAACATCCAAAAGTAAATCATATATATGGTGGTCGACCATCGATGTCCCTTCATAAATGCCTCTGAGTTTCTGGATTTGAAAAGGAAAAGCACATAAATGAAATTGTGAACAAGATCCAGATATACAAAATATGTAGATCATCATTGAAATTTTTTTGGTGGTTTTTCTTGGTGCCCATTCCATTTTGTCTTTCAACAGCTTCACCATTCTTAATTGTCCTCTTGTGTAAGATATTTTGTATCCCAGGTTCACATGCTCTGTGTACATAATGGTGTAATCATGCATAAGATCTTCCCCTCTTATATTTACTCGAATACATAATGGCGTCAAACATAAACAATAAATAGACATGAATAACATGATCCTGACAAAGCTCATATGCCAAGTTGCCATGATGCCTGTGCAATAAAACTAGCAACGATGTATCGCCGCTCATAATTGAAGGTAGTTTAAAGCTCCTGGATTGATGGCATTTGCAAGAAGACTATCACAAAGACAATGAGTACTCATTCACATGCAGGATATGAGTCGATATGGAACAGATTAGTCATCTCAAAGAGGTAGATGGAAAATTAATAACACTGAAGAAGCTAACTCTAACCTGTTCCAATGATGGTTCATCCAAATTCCCAATTTTTTCATGATTTTCTTCATGTTGTCTTTCTGTGGAATCCTTGTCCTGCTCATCGGCTTTCTCCTCAGATTCTTTTTTCTTCTTCTCTTCCTTTTCTTTTTCTAAGCGTTCTTTCTCTTCCACCTTCTCGATTTGTTCCTTGCGGTCTATATTGATAGTCAAGGCATAGAAATAAGACAGAAACCTCATATTACCAATTGACTAAGAAAATAAATAAAACTTGTAAACTCCACGAAGTAAAAAAATTGTCCGTCAACTTTTCAGTGAAGAAATTGAATACTCATCGTTAAAAAGTTTGGACCTCCCAATTGCACGAGTAAAAATGTTTTAGACTCTTTAAACAATTTAGGCCAAGAACATTAACCATTTATTCCATGCTGAGACATTGGGAGTTTGAGACAACTAAAAAGTTCGATAAACAGACCTTAGTTTTGAGATGAATCAATAAATAAATATGCATATTTAGACCCAGCTAAGGAATCCTTTAGAAGAATAAGAATCATTATACGAACCAGACAATACCTTTTAGTTGTTGAACAAGTCCTTTGAGTATCTTTTCGTCACTTTTGAGCTTTGTTAATTCTGCTTCACTTTTAGATATGCCTTCTTTTGCTTGTTCTACTTCCTGCTTCCGTATAGCAACCCCCTCCTTATATGTCGCAATCTTTTTCTTCAATTTGGCTCTAGCCACTTTGCCAGCCTCCCAGCATGTATTTGGACACTTCACTTTACCATCATATTCATCGCTCCCATCACAACAGTCTACAAATTGCGTGAAGAAAAGGAAAGGAAACAGAAACAAAGAGAAAGGTAAAGTGAAAAAGATGGCTAGTTATGAAGATCGTTGACAAGAAGTTATGAGTTAAAAATTGCACTAGGCTTCATTATGTGCTAGTAAGTTGAAAAACCAAGATACTACAGATTGAGACATTCCATAATAATACGTGAATAGTGTATGCTGTGTATATATAAACAAATACATATTTGAACTATCTCCTTTCAGTCACCAGTGAAACAGGAAAAAAAACATTGCAAAATCTGACCCATGTAACATGACTAGACATCTGATTGATAGTATCGTAAGAAATAAGAACATCTTGTTTTTTCATGCTGCTAGTACAATAAATAGGGGCATGCAGTAATAAGAATAAAAAAGTTAATATACTTGGAGTTAGTGTTATTTGCACTAAGCAGTACTCTGAACTTTTCTAAGCATTAAAAACAGACATTGTGGGTAGAATGTTGCATAAATTCAAGCAAGCAGTTTAAGACTCAATATCAAGAATCCACAAGTTTTGATACAAAGCTACCGGAAGGTAGGAGAAAGATCACAACTCCCAGCCAACCTGGTGTCATAGATAATCAGGAAAGTTCTGATGAAAGTGAAACTATGCGTAAATCGATGAATAACAGGAACTATCATTTGATTGTGGAATTTGCATTCAATTATTTGTTGATCAGGATCACAAATCTAATCTACTCCCAATTAATAAAGCACTGCTAGAAGTTGATCAAGCACTAGCGGACTAATCATCAATCCAAGAAGATAAAGGATATGTACATTGAAGCAACAGTCTTGTAAAGATCAGAGCAATTGTCCACATATCACTTATATAATGTCCAAACAATCAAAAGTGAATGGGGAATTAAGTAAAAATAAATCATGGATTTATTGATGACGTGAAATTAGAGTATATTCATTTTAAAATAAAAAAAATAAAAAAATTCGCGGTATATAGCAAACTAGAGTTACCTATCTAGGTGGTATTATTGTCTAACAAATTGACGTAAGATAATGCTGAAAATTATCAACCTAAAGTGTCCAATGTTTATTTGTTAGAGACTGCTACAGAAAGATTAGAGACAAGAACTAGAAAAATAAATAAGAAACAATTACATTTATCAAGAGAGAACTTCAGCAACAAGAAATTTTAAATTAATTGAAAGAAAAAGAGAAGAGTTAGATTCTTAAGTTTGAAACTCTTCCGTTTAGTAAGAATTGGTACATTTTCTTTTTCCAAACCTAACTTCGACATAGCAAAAAAGACTGAACTAAAAGAGAAAGATATCTCGCTATCCCCAACTACCTGTTACTGAAATACATACAATCAAGTCGTCAAGAAGTAAATGTAAAAAGGTTGGGTCAAAGAAAAATGAGAACATGACAATAACGATAAACAGTCTTGTTTATGGGTGTCCGTTCTCAGTACTTCAAGAAAATGAGAATCGCAAAAATAAAAGAAACAACTACACTAACACAATCAAATGATAGAGCCGTTATTAAATGTTTCTTACCGCAGATACCATCATTCACTCTTGAAGAGAATAAAGAAAGAGGAACATGTCCAGTATTCCTACAATAGAATTTTCCTCTAGAGCAAGCTGATGTTCCTGCAAGAAAGATGCAAAAATTGTAAAGACATAAGCACAATAACTACTAAACATGAATAACCTTCTACTTTTGAATAAACCTATAAAATAAATGGAGAACACCTATCTACCACAAAACTTCCCAAAAACATGAGGAAAACCAAATTGCAATACCCTTTTTTTAAATGAAAATGGAACTATATTTTCTAAGTCTCCGATCAAACCTGGGCCAAATCCATTAAAAAAAAAAAATACTTACCAAGCAAATCCTCTCAACCCAAAAGACTTCCAAAACACACCAAGAGATTCACGAGTGCAATAACTTTTGCCACAAATTCATTCCTGTTTTATTCTCTCAACAACTTCTATGTTCTATCTCCAGTGAGAAAAATAAATGTTCAAATCAAATACTAATCTAAGCACATTTGAACTCAATAAACAGAAACCATCATCATTACCATAACCTTTGCTTCAAATTCAAATAGATATTTAATTTTCTAACTCAGCTATCAAGACAGACATTAAACTTTGAGAAAAAGTAAACTAACCCACTATAAAAAAAAAAAAAAAAATTCACACACTCAAATAGAGAAACAAAAATTTCAATACAATTTTCCCAAAAACAAAAAAAAAAAAAAAAAAATTCACACACTCAAATAGAGAAACAAAAATTTCAATACAATTTTCCCAAAAACTCAAAAATGAGTTGATGCAATTTCCAGCAAATTGTAACACAACAAACAAACAAAATAGATGCATTTTCTCTCCATAGACTTTTGAGGAAACAAACACCCTAAGAGGTAGCAGACCTGGTTCATCAGTTCCATCTGGGCAATCACAGAAGTCATCATTTAGCTGAGCTTTGGTAAATTTCTTGGATCCATCTCTGCATTTAATAAAATCTGACTTGAAGTACTTCGCATCTGAGTAATCAAAAAATCCAAAAAAAAAAACAAATAAAAAACATCATTAAATCAAATTTCAATCGATCTTTGAAGAAGAGAAAAAAAAAAGATGGGGAAATGATCAAAAATTTGTACCTTCAGGAGGAATTCCAAGTGAGTCTCTGGGGGGAGTAGAAGAAGAAGAAGAAGAAGCTGATCTAGAAATGGAAAGCAAACAGAAGAGACCCAACAGAAGAAGGAGCAAAAATGGAGGGGTTTTCATCCTTTTCTGATAGAATCCAAATGAAGAAATTCGAGACAGTGCGACATGTAAATTGGTAAAATCGAATATATTTTTCGTCCGTTTTTATGATCTCCCGATGGATCTTAAATACTCTGTGCTTATGTCTGTGTGCGTGCGTGAAGAGTCTGTCCGTGAGCGAGAGAGAGCGCTTCGTGCCGATCCACCGTGCGAGATGTTCTAAGGGCCAAGATTTGAATAGTCTTTTTAAAAAAGGGGTTTTGTGATTTTAGTCCCTATTTTTATAACCCTTATGTTTTTAATCCCTTGGATTAAAAATATTTGTGAATTTAGTCCTTAGTTTTTAAAAAGACAATACTAACCTTTAAAAACATTTTATTCCAAATATATCCCATATCTAAAAATCATTAACGGTCGACTTCATCACTCCGGCGACCGGCGACCGGCGACCTCCACTCCGGCGACCGGCAACCTCCTCTCCGGCGACCGACTCTCCGGCGGCCGGCCGACCTCCGACCGACGACCTTTTCTCCGGCGACCGGCGGCTGTGAACTCCTCACCGGCAGTCCAAATCTGAAATTTTTCAAAAGTGCAAGTTCAGACTTGCAAGTGCAAGTTCAGACTTGCACTTTTTTTCCAGTTTAAAAAAAAAAAGTGAACAAGGGTATCTTAGGCATTTTTTAAAACTTAGTTTACACATTTTTTAAATTTTTAGGGACTAAAATCATAACACTATAATTTTTTAAGGACTAAAATCATAAAGTTTTAAAAAATAAGGATTAAAATTATAAAAGTATTTTAGTGAGGGATTAAAATCATTGGTCCCCTAAAAAATAAGGACTTTTTTTACATTTTCTATTTAAAAAAAAAAAAAATCAAAGAGTCTAATTGCTGCTTATCATATCCTAAGCCTGACTAATTTATGAAACATGTTATTTTTTCGAATTATATAAAATAAGGAAACGAATTTGGATCGAGTTAAGATATAGTTAGAGTAAAATTAAGTGTGAATCGGCACCCAACTGCCGATTCGGTGGACCTAACTCGGCATCCAAATGCCGATTTTGGGAACCCAAATCGGCACCCAACTACTAATTTGAATATTTTACATGTTTTCTTCAAAATTTATTTTTTGTGGTACTTTACCGATTTTGGGTTAATATTTCAGCGTTGCACTGCCGATTTTGTCCGTGTAAAACAAACTTACAGTGCCGATTTTTGTTCGTGAGCGAAAAAAAAACATTTTCAAAATCTAATTTTTTCGTTTCAAATTAACAAAATATGAAATAAAACTTGTACAAATACCTTCAAAGGAACTAATTGATGGTTTTTTCTAGATTACAAAACCCAATGCCCTCTTCCATGATTTTTTTTTTGAATTTCTTTTTCCATTAATCGAAGATGGAGATGGTGGTGGCAGCATAAAATGGTGGAAGGTAGAAGCTGGAGATGTTGGTAGCTGTAGAAAATGGTGAAAGTTGGAAGTTGGAGATGGTGGTGGTTGTGGAAAAAATGGTGGTGGTGGAGTTTGACCAAGGGGCCTGCCAATAAGATTTTAAGGTCAAACTAAATTGACCAAGTCCAACCTAATGGGGCCTGCTAATAAGATTATAGGGGGTGCCTTTAAGATTACCCTTGATTAAATGACTTTCCTCATCTTTTAGATCCCACCAGCTATGGGTGGTCCCTAAGTGGGCCCACCTACTATCTGCTATATTCTTACACTCTAATTACACACGTCTGTGGTCCAGTTGAGACTATCTAAGGCTTAGATTTTTGTGGTGATGATCTCCTCATCATGGGTGGTTTCTAAGTGTACCCACTTAATATCTATTATTCTCATCATCATGTGGGGTCCAACAAGTTAGTGTAAAAAAAAAGTGAAGTGGTAGTATTAATAGAAAGAGAAAAGAGTATTACATTAAAAAGTTTACACCTAATGTCGGGTGCTAGTTACATGAAGTTGATTCGAAGGCTAATTTTTTTTTGCCGATAAACTTCTCATAGTTAAGATTGCATTAGTCCATGGTTCGTTTTCAAGTGGACCCACCTAATACTATGTAACGACCCAAAATAATTAAGTCTAGCATTTAATAATGAGTTTTTATTCGGAGCATAATTTGAAGAATCGAACCATACAATTGGGTAGATCTCGAAAAGTTATGCAATTTTGACTATTCATGCGCGAAAATTGGACACTAATTGATCCCAAATCGAGGCCCGGAACACGATGTGGATCAGTACCGAAGGTACCCGCGATTTT